>JADLZK010011240.1:0-32583 GCA_015847255.1 Hyparrhenia diplandra | reverse complement strand
ACGGTGCGCAGTCGTTCCACCGAACCGTCCATGGACTTTGCTTGGACACGAGTTGAGAGACCACTGACGCCGACGACTCGCGAACCAGTCCGTTCCTTTCCTTGCGCGGCTGCAGACGAGAGAGAAGGGGAGGGAGAGGGATCACCGATTCACCATGGTGGCGCCGGACGTGAAGGCGGAGACGATGAAGCTGATGGATCAGCGGGGTGGCCTGGAGGCGGAGATGGACGCCATCATCGCGCGCCTCACCGCGCCCGGCGGGCCAGGCATCACCGGCGGTCTCGTCGACGCCGAGGTTTAGCCTAAGATCCGCAAAACCCTAATCTAAACCCTGAAATTTTCTTCTCATTTTCGCAGTCTAGGCGCTAATCGTTGTTTGTTTTGGCTCGGTTGGTTTAGGGTTTTCCCAGGTCCGACATCGACGTCCCGAACGTGCTCGCACAGCGCCGGAGGCTCGCTGGTATGGTATCCATTGCTGTGCTCGGTTTTCGTTGCGACGCAATATCTTACTGTTCAGCTAGCTATATGTTCACTCGTGACAGCCGTTGCTTAACCAGCTGTTTAGTTTCTTAACTATACACATCTTTCTAGAATTTGGTGTTTTGGGGGGGCCAGGAAAAGGGGATCTTAGGGTAATGGATTGAATGGGTTGGTCCATGTATTGAGTTGATGCAATGGATTGAATGGGTTGGTCCATGTATTGAGTTGATGCAAAGAGGCAGTTCTGAATCTTCTGATTAACAGGGCACTAGGCAGCCTGTGGCCTGATGATGCAGTCTGGTAGAGTACAAATTAACAAATTTCTACGAAATGCTAGGATTCTCATCCAAAGGTGGGCGAGGTATAAGCCTATTGGGATACAAGATAGGGACTAGTTTGTGCTGGACTCATGAGCCTAAAGTGTAGAATAAAAAGGAAAGCATATTTGCTGTTAATTGTATTTAAAAATGTGGATTGGTTTTCTTATGTATATGCTCCAAATACATTTCATTTGTTCTTTTCCTCCTTGTTGGTGGCTCATGTTGGGTTTTATCTATAGACTTTGTTGGTGTTGTGCAATATCATTCCTACCATTTACATTGTTTGATGCTTGTTGCAGAATTGCGAAATGATCATAAGGATGTTACAAACAAAATTGATAAAAATCTGGAGATTTTACACTCAGCAAAGTTACCAAGGAATGAGCAGTCAACCTCGAGGAGGTCTGGTAAGTATACAAACAGTATCTTATCAAATAACAATGTCATTTATGGTAGCATGCCACAATCTGTTGAATCGTTATCCAATTTGATCTTCTTATTAAATACCAAGAAAATTTGAGTAGTTATGATCTTTTATGATATTCATTTTTATAGTTCTGCAAATGCCATCTAAGTTGTGTCTTGGAGACAATGAAAGTTGAAAACAGTAAGGTTCATGTGTTGGAGGGAGTTTTCTTGTCCCTACTCTATTGTAGCACTGTTTTTTCAGTGAACACACCGTAGCATGGTTAATATTCTAATTTCTTATATGCTTAAATAATTCTACAACTTGTGGCATCGTCAATAAAAAGTATTAGTAATATGAGGATGGTTTTTGAAGGAGTAAGGGAAGAAATATAGAATAATCAAGTTATAACAATATTTAGAAAAAGTTCAAGTTACAAAATGATCTTAAATTTTAGTATTTGCAATAGCCATGTTCTTATTATTATAAATCTCTGTTTATACAAAAATGTGTGTTATACCGAGGCATCCAGTTAGCAAATATGGCCCAGAGACTTGTGGAACTAAATGCGATTAAAGTTTCTGATCTCTGTGATATTTGATTTCATGCAGATACAACAGGTCCTTTGCACATTGGATCATCTCAAAGTGAACCTATGGAAGTGGACCATGTGACAAAACTTCCGTTTGCCATGATTGATGAAATCACAGACGGTTCTCCTGCTTCTGTGGATGGTTTGCAGCTTGGAGATGAGATAGTAAAGTTTGGGAATGTGGAAGCCGGTGATCAATTGCAGGAAAGGCTCATCTCTGAAGCTATTTCCAATGAGAACAGTCAAGTATCTTTAGTCATCATTCGCCAGGGGTCAGCCATGAATTTAACAATTACTCCAAGAAAGTGGCATGGAAGAGGACTTCTGGGGTAAGTTTTATATCTGGGTACTGGGCATCAGTCCTTTTATTACCTTTCTAGTCAATACAAAATTTCATAGCTGATCAGCCCTTTTAAAGAACTTTAATGATGTGTGTCTTCTGTGTTTATTTGGTTGCTTTGATTACCATGGTAGGTCTTCCAGTTTGTCATGTCCACTTGTTTAGAAATTCATATGTGGAAGCTGCAAGTCTTCCAATTTTTTTTTTTTGAAAAAGTCTAAATACCCCCTGAACTATTGGCCCTGGAACACATCATCCCCCCCTAAACTATAAAACCGGTTTTCTAACACTTTAAACTATGAAAACCGTCTAATTTAGCCCCTAGAGTGGTTTACGATAGCGGTTTTGCCAATGTGGCCATACAGCGTGGCAACCACGTCCAGCTTGGTGTATGGCCCCACTTGGCAGCGGCTCTTGGCTGAAACACGCGCCTGCTCCTAACGAGGTGGCGGCTTCTTGGACCGCCATTGATGGCGGCGTCATCACCTTGGGCATCCATCTCGCCACCCTCCGACTGTCCTTTCTGCGCTCGCTGGCGAGAGCGAGGACAAACACGGTGGTGCTATGAGCGAGCTCAATGGCTTGTGTGTGGCGCCGGGCGTCCCAGGACCAGCACCTGTCCAGCGTCCAGCGGCAATTCGAGGATGCAACCCGGTCGCCCACGGTAGCCAGCAGGCATTGGTGTCCGCGGACACCCGCAGCAGCAGCCGCGCCGTGCCCCCAACGACGGCGCTGCGAACAGCGGCGTCCCTGGACCTGCTGCTCGGCTGAGCGGTTCCTCGTGACTGCGACGTGGGGCGCGGTCGTCGCCCCACTGTTCGACGTCCCCGCCCGGTGCGACCGGGCGCTGGCCCTCATTCGCCGCGGGTGGCTGCGCACCAGGTCTGGAAGCTGCACCGATGGGGGCCCCCGCGGTGTGCTCAGTGTATTCTACTGCCCCGCCCTGTCATCGCCCGGCGAGGCAAGCGAGGGCGCTGAGCAGCGGTACCGGCAGAACCAGCGCTAGAGCAACCTCTAGTTCGTGACCAGCGCCACGCCGTTGCTACTTACGGTGTGCGCGGACATGGAAGCTACCTTGCCGACGGCGGCACAACTACGAAGCAGAGCGTGATGCACCTATTAATCAACAAGATGGACCTGTTAGAAGAAGAGCAACAATGAGTTAATGATAATTCTAGTGAAACATATTTTACAATTTCTTCGCTCGATATAGATTTAGAGGGGCCGTCGTGGCGACTTCGCCTCAAAAATCTAGGCTGGTACTGGTGCCAAGTCTTCCGTGCTCCCAAATCAGAGTACAACGCTGCTGCGCAGCAAGGCGTGGCGGATGCTGCGCTCGTGAATCACAGCGAGCACGGCGTGGCGGCGTAGAGCCGGCGCCTGTCAAGTCGACGTGGGGGACAATGGCGGCGGCTACTACAGCCAGTACCTCGCCGCGGGGTCACCCAATTGCCTGGGTATGTGTCAACCACGCAGTCGTCGTCCCAGTCGCAGAGAGCGCAGAAGCAGCGAACGGCGGCGGGGGACAATGGCGGCGGCTACTACAGCCAGTACCTCGCCGCGGGGTCACCCAATTGCCTGGGTATGTGTCAACCACGCAGTCGTCGTCCCAGTCGCAGAGAGCGCAGAAGCAGCGAACGGCGGAGAAGCAGCCGCAGCAGCCCGCCTGAAGCGCGTCGGCGTGGGCCTGGAAGCAGCAGCCGCTAAGCAAGGTGGTCCTGGAGGTCGGCGCGAGCCTGGGCGGCGTTGGAGTGGGCATGATGCACAGTCTTGCAACACCCGCGCATCGTCGCAGCGCAGCAGGCGTTCGACATCCGCGCCGCCGCCGTCGGAGGGCAGAGAGAGACGGAACCAGAGTGCATGGCGCCCTATTTACCCAGGAGGGCCTCCTTACAGGTGGGGCCATACGCCAAGCTGGCTGCGGCTGCCACGCTGCAGTGGCGTCCTGGGAAAATAGGAGGCCCAGTTCAAAGCACCAAGTGGAGGCCTAATATCTAGTACAAAGCCAAGAAACTAATGGCAAAAATCAATCAATTTGTGTATAAAGACAATGCACTAACGGCGTTAGCTAGGGCGAGGAATAGGGAGTCCATCCAGGTGAAGAAGGTGAAGATGTATGAGAAAATTGGAATCGTCGACACCGGCATCTCGGTTCTCCGCCTCGGCCTTGTGAACGAAGACTAGGATGCGATGGATGAGTCATGCTCTAGAAGCGAGAAGACCACGTTTTGGGCCATATAATTCAGCTTTGGTTCATTTTTTTCAATTAAAACAAAGCCTAAAGTTATATATGCTTAGTACATCTAGTAAATCTTGAGGCCCACGATTTTTGGAGGCCCTGTTCAGTCGCACAGGCCGCACAGGCCTGAGGACGCCCCTGCACGCTGTATGGCCACGTTGGCAAAACTACTATCCCAAACCGCTGCAGGGGCTAAATCAGACGGTTTTCATAGTTTAAAGTGTTAGAAAACCGGTTTTATAGTTTAGGGGATGATGTGTTCCAGGGCCAATAGTTTAGGGGGTATTTAGACTTTTTCCATTTTTTTTTTTTTTTTTTTGAAGAGCAAGTCTTCCAATTTAATGCTACCAAGTTGATACCAGATAAGTGTGAATGTAGAGTCCCAAGTATGAGATCGCTAGCTTTAGTGCACTGCAGAATGGTTGTTAGATCACTATAGTTTTCTTTTGGTATCTCTTCAAAACTGTATCTTTTCACAAAACTTGTTCGGTTAGATTCTTAAAGATTTGTGGAGGGAATTGGAATAGCACTATAAGCTTGGAAGATTAGTAACATTGGACAATGCACACCTGTTACAACTTGCAACAAGTTAGATTTTTTGGGTACTATTTTATCTTCACACTATAAAGCAGTATTAGTTAGTGATGCTACAGGATTTGATCGACAAAGATATATGCTAATCTTCAAAAAGTTGATACCAAGCTATAAACTACTAGACCACTGATCAGTAAGATAGGCAGACAGCTGCCTAGTCCATGTCTGCTCTTTGTTTTGCTGTAATTATTTTCGCCATCTGATGCCAATGTCTTAACAAATGATAAGCAAATGATCGGTAGCTGGCAAGCTTATTTGTTTACTCGTGACAAGCTACAAGATCCTTCTTGTTCCCTTGCTGATGACTTTGTTAACTCCAAGATGGTTTCTGGTTCTTGCAGGTGCCATTTTCGAATGCTATGAAGAGTCAACGCTCTTCTGCAGAATTAGCTGGTCTATCATGTTTGCACTTGCGGAGACGACTCTGGCAATGGCATTTGAGCCGCAAAGTGAAATGATTTAACTGAATGTGTGGCATCTTTCAAAATACTAATTGCCTGTATTTAAGCTGTGGAGCTTTTGAAACATACACGCTGGTGTGTCAGGTTGCCTTAACCTCCTTTTTTTTTAGACCGTCAGTGTTCATTCTTACCTGCGCGTCTCCCACACCAGCGTTAAAGCCTTATTAAGCGTTCGTCTGGTACAAGGAGTTTTGTATGCTGGCGATGCAATTTTGGTACATGAGCAGATTAGATAACCGCTATTATCACCTTTATACGTTCTGACGTTATGTAGGGATGTTTCTGTTACACGTTTGATAATGCCAATTGCCATATGGAAATATATGAGATCAAACAAAAACTTTGCTGGTCTGACAAAAGTACAATGCGATGCTTGTGGCCGGACTATATGGACAGAAGAAAAAGGGAAAAAAATCTGCCATTTGTTTGTCAATATCAGTCCTCGAAAGGCTTTACGTTTCACCTGCTCTCAATAAAACACAGAATGCCTAACCATAGAAACAACAGGCTGCTTACAATATACTTTGTACACGTATATTGCTTGCGAAGTGACAAGAACATGACGGTACTGTAGTAGTAGGTATATATATCTATATATCCATTCCAAATTGAGTATACTTTGTTTCAAAAAATGCCCCAACTTGTGGATATGATCAGGCCCCCAATATATGGATATATAAGCCACAGAACCACCAACTGCACCACCAACCCTTCGCCTAAAAATTTCATACAAAATCTATGGCATATGTACGGCTACTAGGTGTATGATATGGTAGTGTGTAGATTCCCTATTATTAAACACATGTACGGAGTTAAACTAGCCACCATCTTAAGACGGATGAACAAACTGATAGTTAGCCTAATTGATTCTGCTCCTAGAAGGCGAGAAGTAATGGCTTTGACTTGTACACTGTTACTAGAAACCCCCGCCTGAAGCTAGCTACGTCTAATGTTGTTTTGTCAAACCATATCATACTCACACCCTCTATTTGGAGTGCAGGAATTTCATGAAAACAGTGTATATGTAGGAATTCGGTGGGTTTATAGCTACTTCTTCCTTTCTAAAAGTAGATCGTTTTGGCTTTTCTATACACATAACTTTTTCTATGTATCTAGATCTAACTATATCTAGGCGCATGGTAAAAATTATGTATCTAGAAGAACCAACACAAATTATAATTTGGAACTAAAGGAAGTACACCTTTAATTAAATCTCATCTAATTTGGAAACTGGGGCTATGTTTAGATCCAAAATGCAATTTTCCAAAAACTATCACATCGAATATGTCGGCCTATGCAAAATCTAGATGAAATAAAAAAACTAATTACACAATTTTCTTGTAAATCGCGAGTCGAATCTAATGAACTTAATTAGGCCATGATTAGACACTAAACTGCTATAGTAACACATGCTCTAGCAACAGATTAATTATAGACAAAATCTATAATTTATTTTATAATTGGCCCACATTTAGTACTTTAAAGGTGTACCCGAAATATCCGATGTGACACTTCACCGCACCACTTTACATCATCTAAACACAACCTGATTGAATGAGAATTGGGTATATGGTTCTCCCGGTGGCCTTTAGTTTGTCCGGTGCCCCCATAATTATAAAAAATGCATTAGAACATTTATGAAATTTGAATACAAAAATTTCGTAGAAGTGAAAAGAAGAATCCATATCATTAGCAGTAGTGGGAACGAACTGAGCTCAACTGGTTGGTTTGAGGTGGTGAAAACTACCCGTTCTCGGGTCTAAATTATCGACTTGATGTGGGTTCTTGTATGTTTTTAGTGGTGGACGAGATGTGACTTTGTCAATGTCAAAGAGTCAAGACGTACAGTAGTCTTTGTAGCTGGTCGCAATTGTCACATGTCTCAGGGGTGGTAGATGGTAATATTTTGTATATCTCTATTTAATTTATCTCTAATATTTCTTCTGTCAAAATTTTTACGCACTTTTTTGTGCATTTTGTTCTGACAGTGGGACCAGATCGGATGAACTAAGATGTGACGCCCCTACCTCGATCAGATGTGCTCGATGAATAGCTTATCATCCGTCAGAGCTAGCGCAGTAGCAGAACGCTAGCTGATGGAGTACATGCCACGTTATGTTTACTAATTCTAAGTCAACATTTCTCATGTCCTTAATATGTGCCGCTAACTTTAGCAAACAGAGATGTGTTCACAACTACTTTTAGAATGGAAATCTGGCTGGTGAAGGGGGATCCACCATGATTGGCAACTAAAAGTGGTATGTAACAACTTCGGTTTATGATTACACGTACGTACCAAGACTGATATGGTGAATACAACAAACGGAAGGTGTGTTGCTCTAATAGAATGATGCTCCATAATATGTCGGCCACTGCCATATAAAACGTGTGTGTGTGCACAACAATGAATAAGCAGTCAAGCACCTGATGACGAGCTAATCGCGGTCCGGGGTCCGGCGAACGCCATGATGAACTGTGCATCAAAGGAGCTCCCCATGACGACGACGGTTTCGACGTGGCACCTACCGGCCGCCCGCGTCCGCGCGCATCGCATCACCCCTCCTTTTCCGCGGCCACCTGCACTGCTGCACGGCTCCCACTCCCACCCACCGCCGCGCGCGCGGCAACGTACGAGTACAATGCACAGGGGCCGGCACCGGCAGCCGCGCGCGCCACTCTGCTACTAGCCTAGCCTAGCCTGCTACAACACGCTGCTGCGGCCGCGCGCTGCCGCTACTTAACCGGCTCATCACCTGCTCTCTCCCTTCCGATCGTCTCGCTTTCGCTCACCACCACGCGTCGTCGATCACAAGCTCACTTAACGCCCGCGCGCGCGATCGAGAGCGAGAGCCCAGGTGCGCGCGCGCGCGGCTAGCTAGTAGGTGTATTGTAGCTAGCTCGCTCGCTCCACCGCGCCATGTCGGCGGCAGCGGTGACTCCCCGTCCCCGTGCGCCCGGCGCCACCCGGAGGCCGTCGTCTCAGTCTCCGAAGCCGCCGGGGACCAGGGACGACAAGGACGATCAGGCTCCTCCCCAGCGCGAGGCCGCCGCCGCCGCCGACAAGACCGCCAGGAGAAGGCTGCTGCCGTTATCGGCCCCGTCCTGACAAGAGGCGCCGCGGCGTCCATGCTGCTGCGCCGCGCCGCAGGCGCCGGTGTGCGGGGAGCAGGAACAGCAGCTACGTGCACCCGTCGTCTTCGCTCAGCGTCTCGTGCGCGTCGGAGGCGTCCACCGAGTCGTTCTGCAGCCGGGCGTCCACGGGCCGGATCGGTCGTCGTCCCGCGGCACCGCCCGTGGGGGCGCCACGGCGGAGGGCGGCGGGCTCTGCTGGCCCTCCCTCCGCGCGGCCGGCGGCGGCGTCCAGCAGGAAGGTTGCTGGCACTGGCAGCAGCGTCGTCGTCGTGCCAGGCGGTGCAGCGGCGGCCACTGTTCAAGCTCAGGTGGTGGTGCCGCCGGGCTTGTTGAACGGAGGAGAATCCACCGGGCCGCCGAGGTGCCCCTGGGTTACCCCTAACACTGGTAGGTGGTCAAAACAAATCATGCGCTTTATGGCTATTTTCGGTAAGGTCCAGACAAAATAATCAAGTGCCTATACATTTACTAGCTTTATACTTATCGTATATGTATACAAGACCTGCAACAACGTACTACAAACTTTAGCCGACTGCTTTTCGCCTTTTTTCATGATGGACATCTACGAGTACTATATATATTACTAGATTATTATTGTATCTAAACGAACAAACAATAATTAAAATATAGCAAGAAAAAAAAAATGTACAATGTTACATAATCTAGAATGCATGTTTTTTTTTTTTTTTTTGAGAAATGCAACGAGTTTATTTAAGTGATATTTGCCATAATCATGTGTGCTCTTTGTGCTCCAATTGTTTTATGTATATATTTCGACAACGCTTTTAATTTGCCAACCTTTCTAAAAAATTGTCGAAGGGAAGTATTCAGTCATGGCAATGCCACACACACAAGGCGTCGGTTGAGTTTCCTAATCTATTTGGTTGTTGTATTGATTGGGTATACAACAAATCCCACTTTCTGAACTCGATGTTGTCCTTAGCTCCAATTTAGGTGCTTGCTATTTATATCACTTCTTAAAATATATGCTTGGTGACCGACCGATATCTATGCTATATATGTTTCCTACACTAGGATATTTGGCCTGAAGACTATGATATCTTAGAGTTTAGACTCTATCATTATATTTATATGTCATTTTCATGAAATTATGTCAGTTTCTCTAAAGATTCTATTTCCACCTACAATCCGAAGCTAAACCCCACTCCGCCATTGCCCCCTTGGATATTTTTTTCCAGTTTATTTTCTTTATTTCAAAGTTGGAAAATAAAACTTGTGATGTTTGCTAAACTATTATATATAAGGAACTATATATAATTGTCACGGTACTTTTAGGATTGAAGGACCAAGTTGTTTGTTGCTATAAAAACTTTTCATGTCGTAACTGACACTTGCTAAAACGTTGATTTTTGGCCCTGTCCTTGTCTTTTTTTCAAATAAATAAAAAAAAACACACTTGTTGATTCTCATTCTTTTTGGCTATTCTTGAAAAAAAAAAAAATGTTATTCCATCTTAAGAATTTAGAGATGACCTTGCTCTTCTCTCCCCAAAATGTAAATGGCGTTGCTAGAGCCAGCAGGCAGAGGCTATACTTTCATTAGCATAGGCTTTTCACGTTTTTTTTCGACGCCATGGAGAGTTGTATCGATTGACTGCTCGTAGGGTAAACAAGTAGACTACACTCACTGCAATGCATGATAAGACACCATCTTGGACAATCGATGACGGTTAGATCATGTATGACATCACAATGGACGTTTGGTGACATAAAAATACAATAAAAAGATGCACTGAAATGTTTGGTGGGCTGTCGGTTATCGAGCAACTTGTCAATTTTATCATCCGACACAAAAAAGGGATTCCATTACACACTAACTACATGATAGAAGTACTATATTTATGAAAACGTAGTTCATCCAACCCTTTTAAATTTACAACTGTTTAAACTCTGAAGTATGAACTGAATATACAGTGGCAATATTGCCTTTTGCAACTAAACCAGAGTAATCAATTAATCTGCCTAACTAGCTACTGGATATAGAATATAATCAATTTTAGGCGCCCAGTTAATGGACAATCAAAAAAAGTATGATGGGCTCTGAATTAATACATGATTAACTGGACCTGAATTTCCAAACTCAGTTCCAATTTCACCTAAAAGTAGTGTACCTGAAAAAGGAAATTCTGCTGATCGAAAAGCATTGTAGTGACCATATCGCGATCTCTTTTCTTTGCAAGGATATATGCTTAATCATTGTTGTTCTCTTAGTTTATGCATAGCTTTACTTTGCATCTTTTCTTCAGTACGGTTAGCAGCCGGAACCATGATTACTATAGATAATTTATGCAATGCTATGCTTGCAATCTTTTCAATGCTACTAGTTCTTTGGAGCTTTTGCTTATTTGTTCCTACGCATCAGTTAGTCCTATTCCTATTCCTACCTGCTAGGCTTCTACCAGTGCTACCTTTGTTCACACACCTAATTGCCTGTTCGGCTGGGACCCTTACTGCCATGAACAAAAAACAGATACATTCAGCTCCTAGACGTCAGGTTTCAGCACTGTCAACAATAAGTTCAAGCACTATATGTATTATTCTTTTAGAAGAATACAATGCTTACTATTGATCTTTGTTGGAATAATGAAATGCTTAATTTCCTATCAAATATTCTAATGTAAAGCCATATAATCTGAAAGCCTTTAATAAAGGTACTCAGCCTTCTTCTAGAATGGACAGTTGCTTTCAGCTGACTGTAAGGAATTCATTGATTTGACCTTGCAACAGATCCCTGCTACGCTGCCTTCCATGACCAAGAGTGGGGAGTTCCAGTACATGACGACAAGTATGCTCTAAACCTGCTCAGATGAGCTAATCTTTTCTTTGATATGTATGGTCAGCGTGCAATGGATTGAAAAGTTACAATCTGTAGTCCTAAACTGCAGGAAACTGTTCGAAATGCTGACTCTGTCTGGTGCACTGGCTGAGATGGCATGGCCTGCAATTCTCAGCAAGAGGGACACCTTCAGGTAAAGCAGTCATCGTCACATACAGTGCTCAAGATTTTAACATCTCAGATGTTGTCCTAAATCAACTCACAAGCAATTACACTCAACAGGGAAGTGTTCATGAACTTTGACCCTCAGTTGGTAGCCAAGCTGAACGAGAAGAAGTTCTTGGCGCCATGCAGCCCTGCTAGCTCCCTGCTGTCGCAACACAGGCTGCGCATAATCATTGAGAACGCACGTGAGTTGCTCAAGGTAAGGTGATGATCATGCATGCATTCCATTCTATCCTATCCATCTGCCCCGCACCTAGATTTTGATGAGCCGAAACATTATATATATATATATTAGCAACAATTTATCTGTTCACCTGTAACACTTAATGATGGACCTCTGTTTTTAATTTGTTTCCTTCTGCAACTAAATACGCTGCTGCTGCTGCTGCTTACAGGTCATCGACGAGTTTGGGTCGTTCGACAGCTACTGCTGGAGCTTCATGAGCAACAACAAGCCAATGGTTGTCGGATACCGGCACACGCGGGAGGTGCCGCTGCGGACAGCCAAAGCCGATGCCATCAGCCAGGACCTGATGCGGCGGGGGTTCCTCGGCGTCGGGCCGACGGTGGTCTACGCCTTCATGCAGACCGTCGGCATGGCCAACGACCACCTCGTTACCTGCTACCGCTTCGAGGAGTGCTGCGACATCATTACCGAATCTTCCGCGGCGTCTGATGATGGCTACGGCGGTGACAATAATGGCAAGAAGCCGCCGCCGACGACGGCGGCTGCGGCGAGCGACCAGGAGGTGAGCATGCTGTGTGGGCTGGTGCAGTGCGTCAGCTTGGAGCCATCGAGAGCAGCCACCGCCACCGTGATCAGCATCTCGTAGCAGGAAACTGCAATGCTAACGAATGAGTAAGGAGTGGAGAGTTGATTTGTGTGCTGCTGCTGCATGCATGTGTAGATATTGTTGGCCGTTTGATCGAGGTGTACATGCGGTCGTTGGTTTCTGGTTTGATAAATGCGTTTGCTTGAGTTGAGTGTGTGGAAAAAGGTGAGTGTATAGGTAGGACAAGCTAAGAGGTTTAATTTGAGAGGATGTGTTCACAGTCACACATCAAGCATTGCGTGTGTTAAACTAAAGAAGTGGTGGAGCCCGTACAACAGATCTTGTAAAGTTATAGAACATTGTTTTCTAAGGTCAGTCTCATCGGGAGTTTCCTCGAGGATTTCATACAAATTAAATACGGTGTCACATCAGTAGAATTCCACTTTTTTGCATGAAAAGATTTGGAGAGAAAGACATTGCGTGAAACATTTGGACAACGGGTTGAAAACATGGTGAAACCCGCACCGAGAGAAATCACGTTTCATGCCGTGCGGACTGCAACGAGAGGGTCGAAAGGCGCACACGCCGCGGGCGGGATCTCCGCCGCGCACGCCTTCACCGCCGCGGGTAAAAGGTCCGTCACGTGTGCCTCCGCCATCCGCCGGTTCTATCGCTGCCATGACGTCGTCGCGGGAGGAAGCCGTTGCGACGACGCCACATCGAAAAAGAGACGCGTCGACACGCTGGCTCCGCCACAACAGCGGAAGCTCCACAACGCCGCAGTGGACGGGCTCCTACTCGCCGGTCGTGAGCTCTGCGACACCACAACGCACGCTGGCCCCGCCATGCCGCGGGCGTAAGCTCACAGATTTCGCAGACTGCTGCCTATCCGCCGGCGCGCGACCAACTCCACCGCGGGGCCGAGGTCGGCAAAATCGCAGGCTCGGGCTTCGGGCGCTGGCCGGGATTTGTTAGGCGACGGCGGTTGAGGCTCCGTCGAGAGCGGCAACACGCGGCTTAGGACGGTTCTCTCGGCCTCGTGCAGAATAGGATAGAAGAGAGGGACGGTGTGACCTGCAATACTTGTAGAGAGACCTATTTCATATTAAAGTTTTATGTTTCTGAAAAAATCGGTAGGTGAAACCTTCTATTGAGGCTGGCTTGACATGTGTTTTTTAGGGGGTGGGGGCTAACTGATATATGTGGGATGAAAAAAAAATCAGATACAAAACAGATATCACTAATATCATATTTGTTTTCATATTTCTGCTTGGATTCAGTTTCGAATACGAATAGTGTCAACCATACCGGATAGGATACAATTGGATATCGACATCACAAATATGTGCTTTGATTAGGCGGATACGGATACGGTACCGGATATTGAATATTCGAACTTGGATAAGGACGAATAAAAAACCTTTCTAAACGTATTCGGTCTCGAATAACGGCCGGAAAATATCTGTACTATTTTCATCCCAGTAAACACCCAGTAAAGTCTCCTCAGATTTTGCTGGATTTCGGACGCGTGACAAGATCGATGGTGGAAAGAGAGACTAGTTGTGTATGTTATTAAACGACGTGATTAAAGCTAAGCGTCGTTGCGGTGTCATTCTCATGGCTTTAGATGACAAAGGGAAAGCATTAAAATTGAAAACGGGCATCAGGAGCATGTTTGTTAGGGCGCATTCTTCAACTCGAGTTGCACCAATCGGTAACGAAAGCAATGGTCCTATGTGCCTATATGCATCAATCATCATGAAAGGAACAGGAATAAACAAATACTTGCTCCTGATGCCCGTTTTCAATTGTACATGCACGACAAAGGAATATTGAGGAATAAACTAAGTTTTTTTAAGGACGACAACGTATTACTTCATCTCAGCGGTATTTGGTTTGGGGAGCTAAACTTTAGCGTGCTAAATTTTAACACCTTTTGGCACCTTTATCCAAACACATGTTTTAAAAAGATGTTAAGAGCATGCCCAAGTGACATTCTAGATTTCATATTCCATATCTTCATTTGGCTAGCCACTATATAAAATTTTTCTCCGTATAATTCAACATATACTCCAACAGACTAGTCATTTCTCATGCTCCATATGCTATCAAAGCCGAGAAATCAATGGAATTTTGGACCAACACATGCATGCATGGTACCATGTGTTCACAAACGCAAGGCACACTAACGAGCCAAATTTGGCTTCCAACTTTCACGGGATAGCATGTCAAATCGAATAGCAATGATGTTAGAGGAACTCCAACAGCTTGGCTAAATATAATAGCCAAATGTCATTGTTTAGCCATTTTGTAAAATAGATAACTTTTTTTAAAAGGAAGAGATCCACAATAGACTTGTCATTTTACAAAACCATATGGCAAATGAGTATGGTTGGCTATATATGGCCACCGGGGATAGCATGTTTGCTATTTTACAAAACCATATAGCATATCTCTTCGAGTTTAATTTTTTCGTAAAAAAAAAACCATATATAGCCTAGCTAAGAAGGATAGCATATCTCTTGGAGTTGCTCTTAGCTAGTCAGTTGGAGGCAAGATTTCTTGCATGTTAGCTTGAAATAGCAAGTTGAATCCGAAAGTTCTCTTGAAGATGCTCTAAAAGGGTGCGAAAGTTTAGCAACCAAAGATTTGCCAAATGGTGCTAAAAGCCCAAGTGCCTCACTTTTTAACACTTTTGATCCAAACACATTGACTAAAAAGGGTCGACCAAACCAAACAGTGTTAACACCTGGTTTTAGCTAGCTAAATTTTAGCACCTTCAATCCAAACAGAGTCGGTGTGAAACATCTGACGAGGACACTAATTAACACATTTACATTCATTTGATATAACCATCAGGACGATGGTCAACGACTACACAGTTCCCAAGAGCCGTCCATCCCCGGACGTCTGCACGGGCCAACCTAGCTGGTGCCTCCAGCACAGGTTCTTATTGTAAACTTTGTAGCAATACGCAGTACAGGGCACATACAAATTAGACACACAATCACATGGTTACCAGTAATATAAATCAAACTGACGAGATGAGAGCAGCACATATGCATGCTGGCAGGCTTATGCGACCAACGGCAACAGCGGCAGGCTGAAGCAGCCCATGGAGACGGTGCAGTTGGCGAAGCAGGTGGCGTTGAACACACACGTGAGCCCGCAGATTATCAGGCACCTCTGGCACGCCGGCGTGCAGACCTCCTCGCCAACGCCGCCGCCGTGCTGTTCAGCAACAAGGCGGGTGAGCTCGCGCAGCAGCGAGCCGGCCGCGGCCTCCTGATCATCATCGGGGGATGAGGATGATGCAAGGCAAACGGCCGGGCGCGCCAGGTCTGCGCCGACCAACAGGAGCAGCATGCACACGGTGGCAATCTTCAGACCAGCCATTGTTGCAGGTGAGTGACAGATTGATCCTGCTAGTGATGCACCGATCGATCAACGGTAGCTAGAGATGCTAAGAGATGTGAAAATGAAGTAGTGAGGCCGTGCTGTTTATATAGAGTGCAAATTTACTAGTCACGTAGGTAACTGAAGCTTGCTGGGCTCTTAAAAAGACCAAAGCTCAGTTTATTTAAAATGGGATGCTGATTTCGTGCAAGGCGGCGATGAATTAATATGTTCAGTCCTGGAAGTAATGTGCAGTATCAGTCTATCAGATCAGATCCGATGATGCATGGTTAGTTTCACCAAACCCCAACGTCGCTCATTCTTACAGAGTTAAGCCAAGTTCCGTATGAAATGTGTGAATCTTATGGATTACTGACGCGTTTCAGTCCACGTTACCTTGGCAGTTTTTTTTTTTTTCTGATCGGGCTGTTGACCCGTTTTTCGGTTACCTTGGCAGTTGGCACCCTGCAGTGGAAAAACATTGAATATATAGAGTAGCACTGATTCGGCACTTGGCAAGGTCAGCCCGGCAGCGTCCTGAAAATGCGTAGGATTTCTTTGATTGCCGTCGCCTCATTTGTGTCTGGCTTTATGCCTTTATTACTATGAGTTGTTGCAACATTATTCCGTTTGATTCGAAATCTGAATCACAGCCTCATCTCATCGTGGGCAATCCATTTGAACAAAAGCACCCA
Organism: Hyparrhenia diplandra; assembly: GCA_015847255.1. NCBI lineage: Eukaryota > Viridiplantae > Streptophyta > Magnoliopsida > Poales > Poaceae > Hyparrhenia > Hyparrhenia diplandra. Next base: position 16,134 of record JADLZK010011240.1, on the reverse strand, counting down.
AAAAGAATGAGCATAGTTTTGAGTTTGAAGGCAATGGCATTTCGGAGCATATTTCAAAACGTCGACCAAGCTTTTGCCTTCAAGTCGAGAGAAGTTACATAAACCAGGTAGCATCACCTTCACCATAAACACTCGCACCGAAGACGAATCAACGACAGTAGCTTGACAACCACCACAGCAAACGCAGAGCTACCTAGCACATCGATCTGTTAAGTTGTGCTTCAGCAGGACGCTAGATGACTAGCCGAACTTGTTCTCAATGTCAGTGGCCTCGAGCTCGCCTTCCAGGTGCAGCATGTTCACCAGGGCCATGAGCAGCTCGGGCCACTCGCAGTACAGGACCTCCTCGATGCCGTCGTCGTCGTCGTACTCGTGCAGGTGGCTCCTCACGTTCCTGTTGAGCCGCAGCAGGTCGGACTGCGTCCTCCTGTACTCGTGCTGGACGTTCACCACCCACTGGTTGATCCGTGCGTTCGCCCTGGCCGTCTCCAGCCAGTCACTCTCGTATGGCAGCCCGGAGAGGATCCTCCTCTTCTTCGCCCGGTCCGTCCGGCCAAGGTGCTTCACGATCCTGTCGTGCAGCATCAGGAACGCCTCCGTGCTGCAAACACACAAAGTAACACTCATGGTTTTTTCAGAAACGAAAAAAAAAAGAGTCTAGCTTGCTTTTGGTCTAAAATGACAGTCGGAAACAAAAAAAAAATCACCGGTTTTTCATGGGCAGCAGCGCGGCGTGGTTGACGATCAAGAACTCGTCTTCCATGGCGAGGGTGTCGCTCCCCAGGAGCGCGAGGAACTTCCGGTAGTCCGGAGGCAGCCTGGCGATGGCGACGTCGCCACCGGAGGAGACTCTGACGAGCGCCTGCAGGACCCTGGAGAGGTGCGTGTAGTCGTCTCTCACGCGGTCGACGCCGAAGCCCTTGGTGGTGAAGCTGACCCCGCGTAGCTTGACTACGATGCCGCCGCCGCCACCACCGGCGCTCCCGATCCAGATGTTGGACATCTTCAAAGGGGTGGCCAGGTGCTTGCCGACCGAATGGTGGCTCCTCAGGATCAGCACGAGCTTCCGGGTGATTCGAGTGGCCTTGTCAGATAGCCGCCAGAAGTTCTTGGTGGTTCCCAGCACGGGGACCTGGATCAGAAGCGGGTTCGCCTTGGCGTAGCTCTTGGCGCTGCACAGGCCTTCCGCAGACGACTCATCGATGTCCTGGGTGCTGTGTGGACATAGATAGTTAAATACTAGCCTCTGTCTTAAAAAAGAATGCAACTATGGGTTATGTGACACATAAACTTGTTTATGTTTCACCAAGTTTCTAGAAAATAATAATCATATTTATGGCTTCAAATTAATTTATTATGAAAGAACATTTCGTAGTTAATCAAATGGTATTTATTTGACTTCATAAATATCGATACCTTTTTATTTCTAAAAAGTCAAACTTAAGGTACTAAAGTGTGTTACTGTGCAAACACGTGTTACTGTGCTAGAATTGCATTATTTCTAAGACGGAGACAGTAGCAAAATGAGCTACTCTGTTGCCAATGCTACTCTGAAGTCTGAATCAATCGATGGAACATGAAGCAACAAAGAGCAGAGCAGCATCTCACTTGGATTGATCCTGAGAGTCCACCACTCCGCTGTCATGAACCCCACTTCTCTGTTGGTGTCCAGTGTTTGGATCAGCAGCCTCAGCCTGCCAAAAAATACCCAATCAATCAAGAGGTGCTACTAGTGTTCATAGGGGGTGAGTTTATGTGTGTAATTCTAAAAAACATACAAGTGAAAAAAATTGTACCTACTTTTTTAGAGTTAATTATAAAGGGCATCACCCCTGTCTTTGCATTAGCAAGACATCAAAAAACATTCGGGTTACAACATATAGGTGGATCTGGTTGAATTTAGATGGGCTAGGCCCAATAACAAATTCGGAAATTCCTAGAGAGATCTCAAAGGCCCATTCTATATTTGGTAATCTTGGCCTTCAAGTTGTAGAGTCCTGAACTGACTCTGAGTAGAGAGTTCTAAACCGATCGTGATCGCGACACGATGTTCGGGATATATAAGCAGCCTACCGGCCACGCCAAAATCAGATCTGATATCTCATCTTGGTTTAGAGAGGAGTCCCTTGAATGGACAACCTCTCAACTCTAGAGAATATAGATAGAGTTTTTGCCTCTTTTTGTTGTTGCGCCGCCGTAGCTACTCCAGCCACGATTGCTTGCGTGCACCAGGCGACCAGGGCAAGCGGTCTCCGAAACCCTCGTCTTTGCGATCCTGCAGCGGGAGAAGGCGAATAAGGTTTTGGGAAGCGCTCTTGTGCTGCTCCCCCTTCGTCCGCACGGCTCGTCTTCCGGGAAGGACACGCAGGGACCGTCCCCGCCCGTCTTCATCGACGGCTTCTTCGACTTCTTCAGCGGCGGCCGCCGATCGACGACAGCGGCAATGACTTGAGGACCTCGTCGCTTTGGGAACCTCTTCATTACGTTGTCCTCAACGTCAATCAGTATTCTCGAGATCAAATCTATCTGGTGTGCTAGTTGTGTTTACACCCTTTGCTTTGATCTCGTGACCTGAGTTTGATCGATTAATCATGAATTATATTGTGGAATTAATCCGAAATTGCCTAATATCTCAACAGATCTTACCCGTCCCAAAGAGTTGGTCTGTTTGGTTCCAGGCCATAGTTCGCCATGCAAACGTGGTGGCGCTGAAGCTGCGGCGGTATTCAACCCCTAAGGCGTGCGGGACGGCGAGCAACAAAATCACGCGATTATAAGCCTAACGCGGCTCGGGTCGCTTCTGCACTTTTCTCGTCGCCTGGTGCAAATCCTGCGATTCGCAGCTTGCCGGCAACGAACGTCGAACCGCTTGGTAGGTTTATTTTGCTTACCGTTAGGCGGGTTTATTTCGCTTATTCCGCGTAAAATCGGCCCAACGCGGTCCCCAAACAGGCCCTAAGTTGTGGCGGGATTTCTATCCTCCCCTTAGTTGAGAAAGTGGTCGCGGGCTTATAAAGCTATTAATGAACCAAATGCATTTGTAAGATGTGTGGCCACCTTAACGGTGGCAACCAAACAACCCCTGACAGTTCAACAGTCTCAGAAACTACCCAGCGCCCGAGCAACTTTTAGCAAAACATCTGACAACCTGAAACATGAGTTTTCAAGCTCCCTCACATCTCCCAGACTAAGAAGAATAAACCAAGGCTTCCCAACACCATCAGATTCATCCATGAGGTCTCCAGAGAGCTTCTTCTTGACTTCAGTTCAGCAGGCAAGGTCTGAGAAGAAATTGTACCAACTGCCCTGGGCTCATCAGTCACAAACTCACACAGATATGGGTACAGTACAGGAGGATCCTAACCAGTTTCTTCTCCATAAAGAATAATCTGTTGTATTATTTTTTATATAAAAATAAACCATTAACATTTCCATGGAAAAAGTCGTCAAATGCTGAGATTCCTCATATTCCTAGCATCAGTGCCTAGCATGATATACTAAAAAAATGCACAGCCTTTGATTATCCCAAGAAGGTACTATGATAAAAAACTTTACTGTGAGCTAATAAATGTCAGCGTTTTTTTCCGGAGATCAAAACATATTTTCAAGCATTTGGCATTTCCACTGACCTGCAGCCGCGGCAGTATCAGAACAAGAACACAGAAGGGAAACAAAAAAAAAAAAAAAGGAAGGAACAACACTGGATGTGGATTCGAACCTGCACCATGGCGCGCCTGAAGATGTCAAAGACGTCAACGCCGGGTGGAATCGCCACCGCTGTATTGCCGGGTGGAATCGCCACCGCTGGAGGATGGAAGTGGTATGTCCGGAATGCCGCTTGGCGTTGACGGCCTCCTCCTCTTTCTCCCCTGAAACACTTGAGGGTGTTCCCCATGGAGGATCACTGTCTAGCTGCTGCTTCGCCTGTTCAGCTACCGAGCTTAAGCTAGCCGGCAGAGGTGAGGGGAGAAAGAGCAGTGAAGGGGGGAGTACCACTCCTAGTAACAAGAAGGCAAAATAGCCAAAATCGTCCCTCAACTCTTGGCAAAGGGTCAAGTTGGTCCCTGTATTTTTGTTTGGGCCAAATTGGTCCTCGAACTCCCGTTTTCTGGTCTAGTTACATCCTCTCTGTCAGAGATTGACGTCCACGCCGTCAAAAACACCTCACGGCTGGTCTAGTGTAAACGTAGGGAAATAAACAAATGTCTCACAGGATGTCTCATGTCCAAAGTAGCAGAAAATAAAATAAATGCCCGAGGTTCAAACAAAAGCCATTACGGATCTGAAAATCACTACATTGAAGGACCGAAACGGCGACCGGAGGGGGTGAATGGGAGCCTCGATTTTCCTTTTCAATTTTGGGTCATCGGCTCAACCCCCAACCTCAAAAGCAAACTCAAACGAGATGAGTAACACACGTGCTAACGGTAGCAAGGTATCACGAGCAAAAGAAAGATCACGACCTAGGTAACTAGGTGGATGCACTAGAGTATACCTAGATACACAAATGGATCAAGGGAGGACATGAAAAACAAACAGCCACGAACAAGGCACTAATTTCAACCTTGAAAGCGCATCAATTGCAACACTACTAGAGGCCCAATTGCAACAGTGCGAACGATTCGGGGGTCACGAAGTAACTCTCGAGAGTACGGACATGTCGATGTCCGATCCCGAACTGCACGCCAAATTGCAACACACATCACAAGTGGATTGCAACTCAATTCGAACACCCGATTGCAACCCGAGAAGCGGTGATTGCAACTCGATTCGAACACCCGATTGCAACCCGAGAAGCGGTCGATTGCAACACACTTGGACACCGCGAACGAGTTGAGAAACCCGTGATTTCTTGGCGATTTTCAAGAACCGAACACCAAATCACCAAGAACTCTCTCAATCGAAACCTCGGATCACAAGATTCATCCTAGATGATCTAGGCACATAGGTGATCATTTCCCACCAAGAAATTTCGACTTTCACCAAGAGAAACGCGAGGAATTTCAGATCTCGTCATGACTTTTCTCAAAAACGACCCAAACACAAAATTGCTCAAATCCGATGACTCAAGAGTATTCAATGGATTTCCTTGGGTGAATCTCTTTATTTCTTGGTCACGAACGGATTGCGGCAACAAGAATCACAAGAAACGGTCCACAAATGAAGAATCAAGCACTAGAAGAGGGAAGGAGAAAAGCTGCGAAAATAGAATACGAGACTCAAAAACACACAAATAAGACGGATGAACTCAAGCATCGATCGATCCCAAAAGTCACCATGTGACAGGCTACTTAGGGCTAGCCCTTGCCCAACCAAAATCGATACAAGATCGGTGGACCTCTCACACCAATGTTTGGAAACCCTAGCTAGAAATTGTAAAATGAGAGGCGAGGGAGGATGAAGGGGTATGCCTCTCGCTAAATAGCCCCATATTCCCTCCTTTGAACTACCCCTAAGATACATGAGTCAATCTTGTAACCCCTAAGGCTATTTCGGTCGACTCTGGTAATCTTCGATCCGGCGGCCACCGCGCCTCCTCATCGGTAGCCTTGCATCCACGCAACCTCCCCGATGCCGCCCGCGTGCCGTCCTTCCATCCGCCCGGCACGCCTCGGGTTTTGTGGCCCAAACCCGCTGAAACCCGCGCCCGTGGTTTTGAGGCGCAAACCCACGAAACCCGCGCCCGTGGTTTTGAGGCCCAAACCACGAAACCCCGCACCGATGGTTTTGAGGACAAACCAAAGAAACCTCCTCGACACGTGTCATCGCCGTCTTGACCGCCCGAGTCGCCAAGTCATCCGAGCTCCCCCGCTCTCCTCGCCGCTTCGCCGTCTTGACCCGATCGACACGGTCCCCGCCACGCCCTCTTGCATCCGTCGATGTCCCGGATGTCACCACCATGGCTAGCCACCCGGCGATCCGGTCCCTCGGTCCAAGCCTCACGTCCGTCCCTTCACCTCCGCGGTCCGTCGGCCCGGCACGCCCTCCTCCTTGGCCCCTTCACCTCGCCGTCGGCTACCATCTCCGAGCTCCACACCCGCACAACACGAACCAAGAGATACGTCTTCGACACACTCCACGTATGCCGGTGAAACATAGCCAAAGCATAAAAGATAAAAAAGAAAATAGAGGAAGAATGTTGACTGTTGACAATCACTCCATCACAAAACTAAACACATATGACCTAAATCAACCATGTGTTCGCAATCTCCCCCTTGATGAGTGCATTGTCAACATTCAACACAAAGACGAAAGAAAGAAGACAAAGACATCCATGTGAACACAATCTAGGCATAAGCTGAGACAAAAGTGCTAATTGCAACCTCAAAGACAATCAAATTGCAACGGCGGATCTCCCATTGCAACAAGTCCTGCACCGACCGCATTCACTTTGGATAGCAAATATGGAGTAAAAAGGTGAACACAATCTAGGCATAAGCCGAGACAAAAAGTGCTAATTGCAACCTCAAAGACAATCAAATTGCAACGAGCGAGATCTCCCGATTGCAACAAGTCTCTGTACCGATTTGCATTCACCGGATAGCAAATATGGAGCAAAAACTTGGTTCCCAAAGACATGGGCAAAAAGGCTCGACACAACCAAGCTAAAACTCCCCGAACAATGCACACTTGCCTTTGTACCTCTCTCCCCTTGTTGGCAAATGCACTTATCAAAGCTATGAAATGCAATATGTCACAATGCAAAGCTTCAAGATTATATTCAACCGAATGAGAGAGTGCTCAAAGTGGTACCATAGCAGCAAATTACAAGTGCTAGCCGAGCTCAAGCTAATCGGATGATATGAAATATGGCACAAAGCATTTTGAGCAATTTTCGAGTATTTTACAAAAAGGAGGTTCACCATCAAACATAGCACCTAGCATAAGTGCTTAAACATGTAAACCGGGTGAACTACCCCCAAGCGGCGTTCAAACATCATGCTCGACATTATGGCACAAACTTGTGAGGTTCATTTTAGTTCAGAGTTGCAAATGTTCACAAGTTACCAAAGAGCATGCGAGTGGTTATCCACATTTGCCTTGCCTTACTAATCAACCATGTCAAGCCTATGCGTGAGCAATGATTAGCTTAAGACAATGGTCTGGATCAAACACAATGAAGTCCAAGTTCATTCAAGAGTGCAAGTGAAAGCAGTCTCAAACTTCAAAGTGTGGCAAAATGGACCCACTCGATCTTTTCATCACTTTAGCTTTAGACTTCACGTTTTAGCATGGTATTATCATGAAGATCTAAGCAAGTGAATGAATCAAAGCATGAGACATAGCTACCTAGCATACACATGAAAGCTCAGAGGATCTCAACATCCTACTCATGATAGAAGCTAGCTCAAAGGTGAACCAAGATTTAGTTTCATCAACATTAATCGAGGTTCACATGTGGAAAAACATTTGCTCAGCTCATAACATACATCACATGATTAACAAGAGCTAAAGCTTGAAGCACTATCATACTTATACTACTAAGAGCACAACCTCATTCAGATCAATATAAAAGTGAAGCTCATGATATGCAAGTATGATACAAAAACAAAAACAAACCTAAAGACTACAACTGTACATCAACTACAAAACTACCCCTCAAAAGGGATAGCAAACTCCCAACTCACCACGGACTTTAGCAAAAAACGGACTTGGTCTAGTGGTTTGGTGAAAATGTCCGCAATCTGTTGCTCCGTGTACACGTGCTGGACATCTATGTCCCCCTTCTCCTGGTGATCTCTCAGGAAATGGTACCTCACCTCTATGTGTTTGGTCTGAGAGTGAAGGACTGGGTTTTTGGCAACACTCACAGCTCCCATGCTATCACACAACAAGGGTACACGAGAAAAACTCAAGCCAAAGTCTCTCAAGGTGGCAACCATCCACAAAGCGGTTGGAACAACAAACAAGCAGCGGCCTACATACTCTGCCTCAACCGTCGACTGAGCGACACCAGACTGCTTACGAGAGGACCAAGACACAAGAGAAGTACCAAGGAACTGACAAGTACCAGATGTGGACTTTCTATGCATACGATCACCAGCATAATCAGAGTCTGAATAACCAGTCAGGGAGAGGGTGGAAGAGGCCGAGTACCATAGGCCAAAGTCAAGGGTAAACTGCAAATACCTGAAGATCCTCTTCACAGCCTGAAAGTGAGAGGTGCGTGGCGACGACTGAAAGCGTGCGCAGAGGCACACCGCAAACCGGATGTCGGGGCGCGTCGCCGCCGGGTACAACAAATAACCGATCATGCTTCGGTACTCCCTTTGGTCCACAAATTCTCCATCCTTGTCCTCGTCCGGGGCGATAAAATCGTCGTCGACATGGGTGTCGAAAAGAGGCTTGGCCTCACCCATGCGAAACTTGCGGATGATGTCCTTCGTGTACTTGCCCTGGTGTACGAAGATCCCGTCCTTGGTTTGCTTGATTTGAAGTCCAAGGAAGTAGGTCAGCTCGCCCATCATGCTCATCTCGAACTCCCTGCTCATAATCTACGCAAAAAACTTCGATACCATAGCATGTGAAGAGCCACCAAAGATGATATCATCCACATATATTTGAACCAGGAGGATGTCACACGCCCTTCCTAAGCAAGAACAAGGTCTTGTCTACAGCTCCCATCACAAAACCCTTAGCTAACAGGGAAGGCTTTCAATCTCTCATACCACGCTCACGGGGCTTGTTTGAGGCCGCACAAAGCCTTGTGCAACTTGTACACATAGTCTGGGGTGTTTAGGATGCTCAAACCCCGGGGTTGCCTCACATACACCTCCTCCTCTATGAACCCATTTAGGAACGCACTCTTGACATCCATCCGGAAGAGCTTAAAACCCTTCGAGGCTGCAAAGGCAAGCAAAATCCTAATGGCTTCTATGCGGGCTCTGAGGGCGAAGGTTTCCTCATAGTCTATACCCTCTTTCGACAAAACCCCGGGGCAACTAGTCCGGCTTTGTTTCTCACAACCACCCCATCCTCACTCTGTTTGTTCTTAAACACCCACTTGGTTCCTATGGGATGACACTCACCGGAGGTGGCACTAAAACCCAAACTTGGTTCCTCTCAAAGTTACGCAACTCCTCATGCATGGCATTGACCCAATCCGAATCGATAATGCAGTGGTAACATCTTTGGGCTCAAGAGTGGAAACAAATGCGGGAATGAGCAAAATGACACATAGCATAGGATTTGGAACGAGTTACCCTTTGGTTCAATCCTCCAATCATGGTCTCCTGGGGGTGACGACGCTGAATGTCTTTGGCGCCCGTCTTGGCGAAGATGTCGCCTCCCCTCGACCGAGTGGGAACCTCCTCGGGTGCAGCCGCCGTCTCGCCCTGAGGAGCTGCTCCACCGGACCCCGAAGTAGTGGTAGTAGGGTCCGGTCCGTGGCGATCGTCGTCGTCACGAGGTCGGCTGGGGCAAGCGGTGGAGTCGCCGGGATCACCCCACCAACGTCTTCCTGCTCCTCCTCCACAAAGATGCTTTGCTCCATCTCCTCCTTTCCTGCACACTAAAACACAGAAGAAGAACAAGGCGCAGTCTCATCGAAGGTAACCTCACATGTCTCTACAACGCGGTTAGTCTCAAGGTTAAGAACCCTGTAGGCATGTGAGTGCAAAGCATATCCAAGAAAAATGCCATCACCTGATCGAGACTCAAACTTGTCAAGATTACCTTGCTTGAGAATGAAGCACCTTTGCATCCAAACACACGGAAGTGACTCACCTTGGGCGCCTTCCAAACCGCAACTCATACGATGTCTTCTTGGTGAAAGCACGGAGGAAAATGCGGTTGGAGACATGGCATGCCGTGTTGATTGCCTCAGCCCAATACTTCCTTGGAGTCTTGTGTTCATCGAGCATGGTCCTTGCCATCTCCACAAGAGTCCGGTTCTTCCGCTCAACAATCCCGTTCTGCTGCGGGACATAAGGGCTAGAAAACGGTGCTCGACACCCAAGTTAGCACAAAGAGACTTCGAACCGAGAGTTCTTAAATTCTGTGCCATTGTCACTGCGAATCGCTCGAATGGTCAGATCTGTCAACTCGGTTCTCGGTCTCAAAATCAAATCACGAGCAAAACCGAAAGCCTCATCCTTGCCCTCCATGAAAAAGACCCAAGAGTATCTCGAAAAATCGTCAACGATCACTAGACAGCGATTACAGTTCCCACCCACTCGACCTCACCCGAGATGGACCAACGGTGTCCATGTGAAGGATCTCTCCTGGTCTCGAGGTCATAATCGAGAAACGGGTGGTGGGAAGCGGATACCATCTTCCCGTGACGGCGGGGATGACAAAACCAAATCCTTCTCTAATTTGAGCTTAGGCAATCCTCGGATTAGACCCATAGAACTTAACCTCGCGAGAAGGTCAAAGCTCAGTGTCCAAGTCTCCTATGCCATTTCCACAAATCGAGGGAGGACCCGCCAACAAGCAACAAGAAGTGCCAAAGCCTCGAGAAAAATCAGCACGAAAGACTTGCCCAAAAGGCACAATCCGAAGCAAATGAGATCATCGCGAGAGTCCAAAACTTCGAGAGCATCCAACCTTAAAAAGCGTACCTCATACCCATCTGCCATGAGCCGGGAGACGAGAGTAGGTTGAAGTGCAGGTTGGAGACGGCGCCACATCCTTGAGCACAAAGTGGTCATTGATCCCGATTGACCCTCAAGATAGTATCTTCCCTCTGTTCTGTCCCCCGAAGGTAATGTACTCTTTCGTCTTCATGGGGGTGAGGCCGAGAACCACTTGAGTTACCGGTCTTGTGTCGAGAACAAACGAGTCAATGAGCCACATGTCCTCCACCTTCGGCTGTATCAACGATAGAACATGGGATGAGCATATGGCACAACACTGGGGTTAGTAAACTTGGAAGAGTACCAGTGTTGACCATCTTGCCCCGAATAAGCATTAGGCAAAACAAACATCCCACGCCCCATCTTACCAAACTGCTCACCACGCACAACAAAACGTGGTGCACTTCTCTTGTCAACCTCAAATCTCCCAAAGCGAGGATCTACATCCACTTTCGCGAACCACGACCACCAAAGGGTCTCACAAACCGTGGCCCAAACCTATGAGGCCTCCTACCCTCGGGCCTAGCAAATCGCCTCTCGAACCGACCGCACACCCCTCTCATACATGCCAAGTGGTGGGTGATACATGTCACGGTTCTCAAACTCCACTCGGCGCCTAGCATCCCTCTTCCTCCTAAAGCAAAACTCAACCAAGTGACCATCTCTCTGGCAATACTCACAGTGATACCTCACCTCTCTCTTGGGTGGTGGTTGGTTCACTCTCTTGGGTGGATGGTTCACTCTTGTTGTGGTTTTGGCCTTAGGAAGGGTTTCCTCAGGGATCCTGGGCAAAGTGTCAAGTGGGTTCTTGAGGTAGTTCGGTTTGGGAAGCCACACTTGTTTGGAAGGTGGAGTCTTAGTTGGCTCTTGGAGAATGCCATCTTGCACAATGGGCTTGGTAGGCTCAGTGGAGTGATCTTGGTCAATTTGGGAGTGTTGGTTGGTTTCTCACTCGAGCTCAAACCACTACCTTGACCAACCTTGCCATAAATGACTTCTCCCTTCCCACCTATAGCAAAGCCTAAACCCGATGTGTCGGTCCCCCTCTTGAACATGGACTCATCATCATGCCAAGTCGCGGCTCTCTACAAGACACCCAACTCAAGACAGGCGAAGATACTTGATCTCCTCTTCGACTTTCCCCTTGTCATGCCTACAAGACATGAGCTCCAACTCCAAAGCTTCACACTTAGCACATCCCAAAGACGGGTGCTATCCGAAGTTGGCCTTCTCAAGCCACGGCAAGCTTGGCGGCCTTCTCGCCAACTCGGATCGCAAGTCGGGACAAGACTTGCACGCACCTCAACAAAGATCGGCCTAGACTTCAGATCAACGTGCTCATCTAGCAAGGCAGCATACTTGGTACTGCAAAGACATGATGCTAGACATATGCACAAAGACAAGCATCACACTCCGTCTCATCGAGACATCGACAGCTTCCTAAGCAACTCTATCTCCGTCCACGGCCATCTCCCACTTCTCCTTGTATTCCTTTCTCTCCCTAGCGGCACGCTTAAGCAACTTCTCTTGACACACTAGCGCATCGCTCAAAGATTCAACTTCATCGGAGAGAGACTCGATTGTGGGAGGTACCTCGGAAGGAGAAAAGTCATTGCCGTGTGGCTTGGCGGCTGTCGGCCACCGCTCCATCGAGGGCCATGGTGCGAAAAACCCCTGGCTTGGAGTCGGTGAAGAAGCAAAGTCCATTTAGCTTGTCCTCGACCTTGCGCCGGACTCCTCATCGCTTGAGGAAGATTGCCCGTCCGAAGAGTCGTTGTCGAGGTCGCCGAGGGAGGCAAGGAAGGCGTGCTTGTGCTCCTTGGCACGCTTGAGGTACTTCTTCTTGATCGCCTCCTTGTTGAAGCCCTTCTTGGACTTGTACTTGCCGGAGATGTACTCGCGCTTGTCCTTGCGCTTGTCGGAGTCGTGCTTGTTGGAGTAGTACTTCTCACCGGAGTACTTGTCCTTGTTCTTCTTGGGGCATGCGGCGACGAAGTGGTCCGGATCGCCCGCACTTTCGAAGCATCCGCCCTTGGATGGACCGCCACGCCGACGGTTCAAGCGGTTGTTGTGGAACGCGAGAATCGGGCCGATGACTAGTGCAAGCTCATCATCCCCAAGGCTCTCCATCCGCTCCTCCGTCACGTACACACCAAGGAAGACAAGGCAAACGACATCCGTGAAGGGTTAGCGGAAGAACTCGAACTACCCTTTACCCGAGACGAGCAACATTTGGCGCAGATGGATTCTTTAGCTTCGCTGGATCCGAGCCTCGATCTCGGAGGACTTGAGCTTGTTTGTAGAGCTCGTCGGGTGTGAGGGTGTGCGTAGTTGGCGACTCCATGATCGCGGACACCTTCACATCCCACACCTTCCGATCCGTAGCGTGCAAGAGCCGCATCGCCTTCTCGTGCTCGTCAAGCCTCTCCGACGGCTTGTTCGCCCAAGCTTGTTGCGCATCGTCCGAAACCTAGCAAAGAGAGAATCGATGGACTCGCCATCAAGTTGGATTAGGTTGTTGTACTCTCTTTGTAGGTCTCATATAGGCGGGCCTTGACTTGTGGGGTTCCCTCGTGGTAGCTCTCTAGTGTCTTCCACACCCTCACGGCGGTCTCACAAGTGGCAACTCTCTCAAACTCGGTGTCTTTGAGGCTAGAGAACAAGACGCTCCTCGCTCGGTTGTTGGCATTGTGTTGGGCTATTTGTTCCTCACCCACTCGAGCGGCTAGCACTTGGTAGTTCTCATCCTCGACAATCTCCCCACACTCTCCAATCCATCCCCATAAGATGTGCTTGCATCTTAATCTTCCAATAGGGATAGTTGGTGCCATCGAACTCCTGAGGCTTGCCACCAAAGTGACCAAACCTCTCCATGTCGCCTTCTCGCGGATCACGGACCCGATTAAGGTGGATATGATCCTTAACCCGCTCCGATACCAATTGAAGGACCGAAACGGCGACCGGAGGGGGTGAATGGGAGCCTCGATTTTCCCTTTTCAATTTTGGGTCATCGGCTCAACCCCCAACCTCAAAAAGCAAACTCAAACGAGAGATGAGTAACACACGTGCTAACGGTAGCAAAGTATCACGAGCAAAAGAAAGATCACGACCTAGGTAACTAGGTGGATGCACTAGGAGTATACCTAGATACACAAATGGATCAAGGGAGGACATGAAAAACAAACGACCCCACGAACAAGGCACTAATTTCAACCTTGAAAGCGCACGAATTGCAACACTACTAGAGGCCCAATTGCAACAGTGCGAGCGATTCGGGGGGTCACGAAGTAACTCTGAGAGTACAGACATGTCGATGTCCGATCCCGAACTGCCCGCCAAATTGCAACACACATCACAAGTGGATTGCAACTCAATTCGAACACCCGATTGCAACCCGAGAAGCGGGATCGATTGCAACTCGATTCCGAACACCCGATTGCAACCCGAGAAGCGGTCGATTGCAACACACCGGACACCTGCGAACGAGTTGAGAAACCCGCGATTTCTTGGCGATTTTCAAGAACCGAACACCAAATCACCAAGAACTCTTTCCAATCGAAACCTCGGATCACAAGATTCATCCTAGATGATCTAGGCACATAGGTGATCATTTCCCACCAAGAAATTTCGACTTTCACCAAGAGAAACGCGAGGAATTTCAGATCTCGTATTTACTTTTCTCAAAAACGACCCAAACACAAAATTGCTCAAATCCGATGACTCAAGAGGATTCAATGGATTTCCTTGGGTGAATCTCTTTGTTTCTTGGTCACGAACGGATTGCAAAGAACAAGAATCACAAGAAACGGTCCACAAATGAAGAATCAAGCACTAGAAGAGGGAAGGAGAAAAGTCTGCGAAAATAGAATACGAGAGACTCAAAAACACAGCGCACAGATGAACTCAAGCATCGATCGATCCCAAAAGTCACCATGTGACAGGCTACTTAGGGCTAGCCCTTGCCCAACCAAAATCGATACAAGATCGGTGGACCTCTCACACCAATGTTTGGAAACCCTAGCTAGAAATTGTAAAATGAGAGGCGAGGGAGGATGAAGGGGTATGCCTGCGCTAAATAGCCCCATATTCCCTCCCGCCCGAACTACCCCCTAAGATACATGAGTCAATCTTGTAACCCTAAGGCTATTTCGGTCGACTACGGGTAATCTTCGATCCGACGCCACCACCGCGCCTCCTCATCGGTAGCCTTGCATCCACGCAACCTCCCCGATGCCGCCACGTGCCGTCCTTCCATCCGCCCGAACGCCTGGGTTTGTGGCCCAAACCCGCGAAACCCGCGCCCGTGGTTTTGAGGCGCAAACCACGAAACCCGCGCCCGTGGTTTTGAGGCCCAAACCACGAAACCCGCACCGATGGTTTTGAGGACAAACCAAAGAAACCTCCTCGACACGTGTCATCGCCGCCTTGACCGCCCGAAATGCCAAGTCATCCGAGCTCCCCGCTCCGCGCCCGCACGCCGCCCGCCTTGACCCGACGACACGGTCCCCCGCCACGCCCTCTTGCATCCGTCGATGTCCCGGATGTCAGCCACCATGGCTAGCCACCCGGCGATTCGGTCCCTCGGTCCAAGCCTCACGTCCGTCCTTCACCTCCGCGGTCCGTCGGCCCGCACGTCCTCCTTGGCCCCTTCACCTCGCCATCAGCTACCATCTCCGAGCTCCACACCTGCACAACACGAACCAAGAGATACGTCTTCGACACACTCCACGTATGCCTGAAACATAGCCGAAGCATAAAAGATAAAAAGAAAATAGAGGAAGAATGTTGATTTGTTGACAATCACTCCATCACAAAACTAAACACATATGACCTAAATCAACCATGTGTTCGCATCACTACATAATCTCGAGATATTCAATTTTTCTATAAAATAACGATTCACCAAACCTATTCTTATCTCTTTCTAAAGGAATTAACAAAACAAAATAAGAAAAAGAAAAAAAAATACTGGAATTCTAGATTTTTCAAATTTCTCTCATTAAAATATAAAATTTAGAATGAGTTTAGTTACTTAAATTCAAAAAAAAGTCAATCAAAGAATTTCGGTATCTAGTTACTAGTTAAAAAAATATTTATGAAAATACAAAAAAAGATTGAATAATTTGACTTTCTAATCATTTTTGTATTTCTTTTCAATTAAAAATAAAAGAGCTCGTTGTTTCGTAATTGATTGATTGAATTCCAAAGAAAACCTATATTTATAGAAATTTCTCAAATATTGCTTATTTTATATAAAAGGAAATCCTATGTAGTGATTTTCAATCTGTAATGGCTTTTGTTTGAACCTTAGACATTTGTTTTATTTTTCTGCTACTTTGGACATGAGACATCCTGTGAGACATTTGTTTATTTCCCTACGTTTACACTAGACCAGCCGTGAGGTGTTTTTTAACGGCGTGGGCGTCAATCTCTCGACGGAGGATGTAACTGGACTAGAAAACAGGAGTTCGAGGACCAATTTGGCCCAAACAAAAGTATAGGAACCAAGTTGACTCTTTTGCCAAGAATTGAGGGACGATTTTGGCTATTTTGCCTA
>JADLZK010011239.1:0-72519 GCA_015847255.1 Hyparrhenia diplandra | reverse complement strand
AGATTCATGATATATAGTTGTCCCATTTCACCATTTTATCCGTAAAACCTTACATGTACTTTGCCCTTATCTAATAGTCCTATAAGAATAAAAACCTATTAAACTAATTCTCTTGATATGCAAGTGCCCACCTCATCAATCCACTATCATTTTCCATTAGAAATTTCTCTTGACATGCAATACGCCCACATCAACACTCCACTATCATTTACAATATTCCCTACTTCATACATATGGCAATGTGCGAATCCCCTAGTTAATAAAGAGACAGAGAGACATTAAATGGCTCCCCGGGCCTTGGCACCAACAAGGCAAGAATGCAAGTGTTTAGTCTAACAATACCACGGGCCACGACTTTATTTGTTGCATGGTTCATCCGTGCATGGACCCTCAAAGAATGCTTTGTTGACTATTTAGGGACTAGCCTTGCTTCCAAGTAATGGCTTAATTTGGAGGCAAGGCTTAATTTCGGCTTTTATCCATATATATGTTTGCTTTTAGCTAGGTACGAGGGTGCGCGTTTCTTGGCTTCTAGAAAATTAACAAAGACTTTACTACCCAGTCTGAAGCGTACAATTAACATCAAAACACTACAAGCATGCTATGCAACGTCATAATTGTACATGAAAGGGAAATATATATCACACGAGAAGTTGAGAAATGAGGCATTGAGCGAATTGACGATGTAGCACAACATTGTGCAAACCTTTGTTACAATGCAAAACAAGGCATACGTATTATTGTTGGAATTTATATAGTTAATTAATGAGCTTGGTCCAATAACAAAATTCTAAAATTTTTATTAAATCTTAAAGTCCCATTCATAAAGTGCAAAGGAGAAAGTGTAATTCCTTTAGTACCACTTTGCTAGTGGAAGGTGGAGTCAACCAACTTAAATATGGAAGTGGTTCTCGCCTTCTCAAGTCTAGTGTGAGAAGGAAGGGAACTCCACACGCGCTCCCCTTTGCCTCGTCGGTGAAATCTCATGTTTGGTTTTGGAAATTGATGACACACTTGTACCTCGTCGGTGAAATCTCATGTTTGGTTTTGGAAATTGATGACACACTTGTATGTTAATCCTTTGCTCTAAGTGTGACTTATGAGGTAGGATTGCATGGGTGGCGTGGAGCATGACGATCATGAACATGGACGATGATGATGGACATGATGGATCGTCAAGCTCGATGGACGGTTTGGAGGAAATCCCGGAGATCAAGGCAAAGGTATCTTGATAGGGTTTTTCTTTCGGTGATCAAGACACGATAGAGCGTGTGATCACATTTTAGGCTAGATAGCCGACTATCAAGAGGGGATGTCGCGACAATCCTTTGGTGAAGTGCTTCTAGGTCCAATTGACTTGCATATTGCATTTAGGACATGAGAGCACTAACTTCGTTCTTGCCTAACCGATCATGCATGCTAACATAAGTGATAACGTGATCATCTTCGACGGTTGGCAACTCATGGCAAGAGGCTAAGAAAGGTTGAAGCAAAGGGCGACAACAACATGACGAACACGCCGAAAAAGGTGACCGACGCACCGACCGAAGCGCGACCGACGCATGCGTTTTGACCGGACGCCCGGTGCGTCCGCGCAGAGCATGTTTCGCCCCCCGGCGCGAGGGCGACGGACGCGGTGACCGGAAGCTTCCGTGCTGACCGACGCATGGACCGGATCCTCGGCGAGCGTTTGTCCGGGGGGCCAAGGTGCTTGTCGGTTGTGACCGACGCTTGATTTATGTGACCGACTCACCGGGTGAGTCCGTCAAGGCCCTGGCCGATGCCAGAAGCCCATTTCAAAGCACAAACGGCTCTATCTCGGGGGGACTCTATATATACCTATTTTACCGGTTCATTTGAGGCTCTCTTGCACATTTGAACACCCTAACATACTTGTGAGCAAGTGAGACTCCCTCCACTCATCTCTCCATCCATAACTTCGAATTCTTGGTGAGATTGAGAGTGATAGAAGTGCATTGCATCGCCGGGTTGCATTCTAGAGGCACTTCATCCTTGGAGAAGCCGCGGGATTTCGTTTCTCTTGGGAATTTGCTTGGTTCCCTAGCGGCTTGGAGCAAGAGGCAATGTTGAGCTCGATTAGAGCTTGTTCGAGGCCACACCGGTGGATTTGTGAGGGGGTCGCTTCCTTACCCCGCGGGAGATTCGCGAAAGGAGCACTAGTGGATTGCTCGTGGCTTGTCGGACCCTCTCTTGTGATTGGTTTGTTTGAGCTCGCACCGGGATTTGGCACCGGCCATTAAACTTAGCAACCGTCAAGTGAGTGTGTCGCCAATAACGGGACTAGCGTCTTGCGGCAAGCACGTGAACCTCGGTGAAAAATCATCGTGTCAACCTTGTTGTGCTCGTTGGAGATTTCTTGTTGATCACGGTGATTGGCTTCCACCTCTACACATCCACGCTCGGTATATCGATCACTCCTCCTCGTGTATTTACTTTACTATATCTTGTGTAGCTTTACTTAGGTTGTTAGCTTGTCTAGTGTAGTTTAGCTCCTAGTGGTAAATTAGTTAGTCTTGCTTGATCACCTAGGAGTAAACTAGCGACCTAGACCTTGCTTGTGATTAGAGATATTACAATTGACTTGTGACTTGCTTAGATAGCTCGTAGCATCGCTATTTAGCTTTGCCATCTTATTTACTAATCCGGTGCTTAGTGTTGTTGCAAGGATTTTTAATAGGCTATTCACCCCCCCCTCTAGCCATTAGGACCTTTCGGTCGGGCCGAGCCGGGCGGGCGTGTGGTGTTTACTTAATCACGAACAATGAGTCCTCACCGGTTTAGATCGTGGATCGTGTCATGAGGTCGGTCTACCCGGACTATATAAGCGCACCATCAAAAGCTTAGGGTCTTTCCTCTTCTCGTTCTTTGCACCGCCGCCAAGTCTCGGGCCGATCGCCGCGTGCACCAAATTCGAGCGAAAGCGTCAAGGAACGGGCGAAAGGCGGTCGACGGAACCGCCGCCTTTGCGGTCCTACACCGGAGAAGGCGAATAAGGTTTTTGGGAAGCGCTTGCGAGACCGCTCCCCAAGCTTCACCATGGCTCGCCTTTTCGAAGGACACGCGGATCGCCCTCGGCGTCGTCTTCATTGTCAACTTCTTCGACCTCTTGCACCACCATTGGTCGACGATGGCGGCATGACTGAGGATCTCGGATTCGCCTTCGAACCTCTCTGCATCACGCCGTCATCTACGCCCAAGAGGTATTATTCCCCATATCTAATCTTAGTATTAGTCATGTTGAATCTGTCCAATCTATTTGGTGTGCTAGTTGTGCTTACACACTGTTGCTTTGATCATGCTATGTTATATGATGTTAAATCATGCTATGATCTCGTGATATGCTTTTGTGTTATATTAGTGTGCTTCACATGTTTTATCTAGTAGATTTGTTCATCATAATTTATATTATGAAATTAATTTGAAAATTGCCTAATATTTCAACACATATATGTAAGAATAGAGGCCACTACCAAAATAACCAAAAGTATCGAAAACATGTGAAGTTATAATTAAGGGGCAATTAGGAATATGGCCCCCGAAAAAAAAATTCGCCTTAGGAATCCGGCCTCTTTTTTTTTTTTTTTTTTAATTTAGGAATCGGCCTCAAAACGAAACTTTGTTAGAATTCGGCCTTCCATCGCTTTTGAAAACTCATAACTAGAGTTTGGTAACTCAATTTTGGTGAACCAAACTTTGTTGTGTTCCTTGAGATGTCTAGTTTTTATTAAAAATATGAAACCACCATGTTTTGTAAAATTATTTATTTTTAATAAGAAACTAATATATTGGTGTTAACAATAAATAATTCTACAAAACATGGCCAGTTTCATATTTTTAATAAAAACTAGACATCTTAAGGAGCACAACAAAGTTTAGTTCACCAAAATTGGAGTTACCAAACTCTAGTTATGATTTTTCAAAACTGATAGAAGGCTAGATTCCTAACAAAATTTCGTTTTTGAGGCAAAATTCCCAAATTCAAAAAAAAAAGAGGTCGATTCCTAAAACGAACTTTTTTAGGACCATATTCCTAATTCTCTCTATAATTAAACAGCTTCTACACTACATTGTTACATTCCAAATGTCTTTTTTGGAAACAAAATCCTTAAAGTCTATATTGGTACTTTGTCAATTGATTGGGTGTGTCTTATGTTTATATATACTCCCTCCATTTTATTAAATTGTAAGTCGTTTTGGCTTTTCTAGGTATATATAGTCTTTCCTATGCATTTAAATAGTATACTCTAGATGCATAACCTATAAATCTAAAAAAAAAAGTTAGGACGACTTGCAATTGGAAATCTCAAGAACCAAAGCAAAGCGAACTGAAAATGCATTGAGCCACTAAAGCACATATATATAATAATTATTAAAACTAAAAACCCATCATCGATCAACACCATATTATTCAAATCACAACCTAGCTATATATATCTATCTACTCCAATGCGATCATTAAACTCCAACGAACCTAAATTCCCAAGAACCGAGAAATAAATATATACAGTATGTACTACTACTTCTACGAAAATGCAGTCTCAAAGCACGCAACTACATGGGCCATGTCAGCTTGTCGTAACTAAACTCTTGCGTTTGCTTCCATCGCAATGTGCGTACGGCCTTTCCACCTTCTCCTTGCAGTCAATCAGCACTGGCCACGGAATCTGGACAACCACTCGACTTTTCAGATGGCGTCAATCATATGACCCTATCTACTTTTGAGTAAGTGCTTAGAGTTTTGCATGATCTTATTACTCCATGTTTCCAACGCGAAATTAATGACTTAGCAAGCGGATATGCTCATCATTTTTCTTGTTAGGCAATATATGGAGTACATAATATCTAGTGATGGAGAGCGAGGAACAAATTAGGACGTTTTGTTGGCACAATTTATTAGGGTACGATTTGATTCTCAATGGAATCACTGCCAAACGCCATAAAGAGAGACATTTCAGGAAGGATCACTTGGAACCAATTCTCGTTTTTGTACCGTCCCGAAGAACATAGAAACACTCAACCCCCAACTCTAGTTTCATGAATCTAGTGAGCTAGAGCCAATATGTTCCACGAAGTGATTCTGATTTAACAGAAAAAATGTTTAGGAGAATTCAGATCCCTACCAAATGTGCTCTTAATAAAAGAGTTGTTGTCTATTTTTTCTATTGTATTTATATTGAATAGGCTCTATGGAACAATCCCAATTCCCAAAAGCGTAGGCACAATGACTATTTTGCCCTTGATGGTAAGAAAATGAAACCTCTGGCTGTTCTATCTTGGTGCTTATTGAGCATGTTCTAGTCTTCTAGAGGATAGTTGGCATGTCCTAGTCCTACAGATGGTAACAGGGATCTCTACCACTCTGTTGGTCCGTGACTCGGGATCATGCATGCGTATACACAAAAACTTGCAAAAGTCATACACACTTGGGATTTCAAAAAAAAACTTGCAAGTAGTCGCGCTTCGCTTTGTTTGTGGAAAATATTATCCTTTGACAGCGACTGACGGCCATATTTTTTTATCATGATCCAAAATCCCCAGTCCGCTCATTAAAAAAATATCAACCAAAATCAAGCTCATTAAAAAAAAAATATCAACCTCAAGATTGACTAGAGAGGACTAGCTAGAGTATAGCCCGTTAGTTACACGCATGCTAACAAACTCACTCACCGGCCAACTACGTCACTCAGTTGAGGTGGCCCGGCCATTTTCCCGTCCGGTTCATCCCATTCCACGAACAATAGGTAGGCGTGTGGGCGTAAATATCATGTGCTGCCTGCCCAATGCCCATGTACGACAAGTGAGACTCTGTTCAGCGTTTGAGATGAGAGACCTTTTTCTTCCATGAGTCAAAGGGCCATGCCGACAACGCCGGCCCAAGGCCACACGCCTACACGCACGCCTACACGGGCTAGTTGATTGCGACTTGCGAGAGTCGTTGCACGCAAAGCAGCCACTGAAAAATCCGGCGCGGCTTTTAATGCCCGGGCGCGGATGACCGACTCCACTGTATGCTACACTGTACTGCTGTGCCGTGGCTAGTGATCGCCGAAACAGGGTTTAAGCACTCTTAATTGAACATAACCCATAAGCTTTTTCTACCGGATAATAGACATGCCAGGCCAAGACCAGGACAGTGCAAAACCGTTGACCTGCACACCAGCTTACGACGGTACAGTACTACCAGCAGATAGCTGATTGCTGGGATCCTCAATCCTCATGGCTACCTACCTGCCATGTACGACGATTTCAAATCACTTGCAACTCCGCAGAAGTTGCAAGTACAGTACTGCAATGACAGGTACTAGGTACTATCAGTCTCACCCTTCATCAACTACTAAAAGAACGGAATTCCGTCCCGTCCGGGAGACGGTCTACTAACTGCTCTAACCACTAGCAGCTGGTAGTGGTAGAGGTCAATGCATGCTGGTACAAAAATACACACACATTTAGAACATGATTTAGAACATATCCTAGTTGATTGTCACCAAAAGCCCGCCTCAGAAAACTAAGCTGGCTTCTTCAGAATTTTGAACCATCAAACCACCAAGCATCTGCTTTACTGAACAAAAAAAAAGGATCAGAATAGGCTGTGTATATGTGGTTGCTTTTACATCTGTAGCTCAAGAGGCGCCACATCAGGTCAAAGAAAAATAGTTGTGCAAGTAGCCAAACAGCCAAGAGCCCAAAGGCCTATTGCAAGTTGGACTTTACAGGAATCCAATGCTGTAAGAAATAAAAGGTTTCCAATTATGTCAAATCTAGTGATATGTTTCACACAAAAAAACTGAACGACCAAAGTGTCCAGTATCGTAAGATAGATCCCAATAGCTACCCTTCAATTTAGTGGCACCCATGATACTTCATGCACAACTCTGTCCATCCTACTACTGAATTAGTATACAAGATGTATTTGGAGTGGGTGGAGCTACTACTACCACTTCATGTTGTACATTACTGGGATTTAATTAAAGAAAACTGTTGATCAGAAGCCAGTAATTTCTGTTTTCAGCATGTACTTGGCACATAAACTAAGTTGAAGATCTCTCTAAATAAAACAGCAGGGAGCTTCCTATGGGAAGGCAGACAGACATAACCCTTACAAAAAGAAACTAAATGATCTCATGTGGAAGTGGAACAGGAGGCAAGGGTTTAGGCAGGTCACACATGGCAATAATAGGAAATGAGACGGTGGCAACAGATAAGTAACAAAAATACACAAAAAGCAACTTCTAAATCAGGTACACCTGATGCAAACATATGATGCTTTCCACAAGTGGAGTGGATGGAGTGATGCAGTGGAATCACATGAGCATCTATAAATAGGAAGCACAAATCACAAAACTTAAGCACAGCAGCATTCAAGAACTCATGGCTTCAATCAATGTAGTTCTTGGTGCAATTTTCATTGCTTCCTTCTACTTATCTGCCTCCCTTGCCTTCCCTCCTGGTCACCATGAGGAAGCCCATCCAATTGGAAATGGCCCAATCTCAGGTCTTTCTACAGATTACTACAAGTTCACATGCCCACAAGCTGATGAGATTGTGGTGCCCATACTAAAGAAGGCTATCGCAAAGGAACCGCGGATAGCTGCTTCCCTTCTCAGGCTCCTGTTTCATGACTGCTTTGTCCAGGTTAGCACAGTTTCAAGTTCATTTCTTTTCATCCAGAACAAAAGTCACAAGTCAGTCAGTCACCATGCATGGTTCGCCCATGTGTTGGAAGTTAAACATTGTTGAATGCTAGAACCACGATTTCATGTTCTCTAGTCAATAATCTCAATTGTGATTGTCTCATGGTTTATGTAGTTTTGTGATGAAATTGCAGGGATGTGATGCATCAGTTCTTTTGGATGACACTGAGGAAGTTGCAAGTGAGAAAAATGCTATTCCCAATAAGAATTCTATTAGGGGGTTTGAGGTTATAGACGAGATCAAAGCTGCACTTGAGGAAGCATGTCCTAATACAGTGTCTTGTGCTGACATTATCGCCCTAGCAGCCAGAGGTTCAACAGTACTGGTAAATTTCCTTACATTCAAGTGACCAAAAACCTGCACTAATTACAGGAAGAGAAAATATACACGATTTCTATAAAAAATGTTTTATTTTCTTTAATAAAAAGACTAAAAGCTGGTAGCCTTAAGCAAAAAATAATTAAGATTTTACCTAAAAAGAATAATCTAGGTCCACTTGGTATATAATCAATATAATCTTATCACCTGACAGAGTGGTGGACCATATTGGGAACTTCCATTAGGAAGGAGGGACTCAAAGACAGCAAATATGAAGCTAGCAAACAAGAACCTTCCTCCACCAAATGCAACACTACAAGGACTGGACAAGGTCTTATATCAAGTTCTTCCAAAGGCAAGGACATGGACAAAAACCAAGTGGCATTGTTGCACTATCAGGTTTAGTACTCACCCATGGCACATAAAAAATAAACCATTGATATAAAATAGTTAATAGAATTGGTTCAGTTGTACATAATGTCTATGATTTTCCTTGTTATAAGCTTAGGGCTGAAAGTATCGGCAAGAATATATGTTAGACAACAATGGTAAATAGTAAATGTTGCTATTGGGTCTGCATATTCTCTTATCTTCCTAAGGAGTTTATTTTACACTGACACTGACAGGAAGCCACACCATTGGAACGGCCAGATGTGTGAGTTTCAAACAACGGCTCTACAATCAGCACAGAGATAACAGACCGGACAACACACTAGAAAAAAGTTTCTATCACAGATTGGCATCGGCGTGCCCACGCACCGGTGGTGATGACAACATAAGGTCACTAGATTTTGTCAGCCCTTCGCAATTTGACAGCAGCTATTATAAGCTGATAATGGAGGGAAAGGGGCTCCTTAATTCAGATGAAGTTTTGTGGACAGGAAAAGACCCCGAAATAGCAGGTCTAGTTAAAAGTTATGCAGAAAACGAGCCACTATTCTTTGAACACTATGTGAATTCAATAATCAAAATGGGGAACATAAATCCCCTCATGGGTTACAATGGAGAAATCCGCAAGAACTGTCATAGGGTTAATCAGGAGATCTAGTCATCAAAAGGCTTCAGTTTGAATCAGGTTCCTTTGCCTATGACGAAAAGTTTGATTTACATGATGTCAGTTTAAATGTCAACATGCTAATGTGTGATGGCATAAGATGTAACTGTGATTTCAGTTTCTCACCATGTAAACTTTCAATGAAATGTATCTCAACTTCTTTTGCTCTAAAATGGTATGTTTATGAAGTCATTGCATAATCATGTCTTCGCCTTCTACTCCAGTAAATTTTAAGTGACATTTCGGGGCTACACAACAAACAAGGAATAATGCCCCTGTTTGTTTCTGCTTAGAGTGAAAAAAGCGAGAATCCCACCAAATGTCTCGATTATTTATGACTTTTCTGACTCAGAACTTTGAACTAGCACAATTGAGAATCAAGAATCAAAAAAATTCCCCACGGTAAGGTGATTATAAGTGAATCAATTATAAGCGAAACAAACAGCATCAATATGAGTTGAGCTCATTGATGATGCAATCCCTGTTTTACTCTACTCAGTTTTTCTTGTAGCAGTACAAAGGATGCAGATACTTAAAACTACCATTGGATGCACACACAAAGAAGGGTATTATTGAGAAAACAGGTCAAGGGTGCCACAAAGGACACTCTTTCATGGACCTTTTTCTAAGAGCTAAAACATTATTTAAACAACTGGAGGGAGTAGTTCATGATTGTGGATATCATCTTTTTTATATACTTTTTAACTTTTCTAAGGTTGATGACATGTAAGCTCTATGCTACGGGTTCAATAAAAATTTTTGAGTAGCTGTATCCTGTCTGCTGCAAGATAAATAAGACATAGAATGCTACAAAGCGTGATACCAAGGATGGTGTATGTACTTGTCATTTTTGAACATGTAAAAAACTTGTGCACAAAAGCAACACTAATAGTGTCATAGTACATATGGCACAGAGAGCACTTGCACATATATTTTTTTCTCGAAAACGCAGGAAAGCACTTGCACATATGGCATAGAGAGCAGAGGTAGTTGGACAAACTGGCCTAATTTAGAAGAGGGGGAGATAACTAGCAACATTCCATAAGCTCACTTGCTAGTAGCAGAGGGATGCTGGGTTGTATCCATATATTATGTCTGATAAAAAAGAGCCTAGATAAATTTAGAAAAGAATACAAACCTACAAGAAATGGTCCTCAAAATAATACCCATTAGTTCACATTGTCCCATATGCGCTATCATTTGTCCTTTGTGCTACTTGTGTAGTACCACCCGCGTGCTCCCAAGATACATGGTTTGCATGGTTTTCACTAGGATTATCTGGAGGCAAGTAGCCTCTTGGTCTACCAACCTGATGAATAATTAAGACAAATAAGTGAGTAAAATAGTACCATGTATCGACTAGCATGATCATAAAAAAAAATTGATGAGCAACAAAACAGTAAAGACAAAATGAACACTCACAGCATCCAAAAAGGCTAACAAGACGGCAATACCAGGCAGTGCATCTAAACCATACTGAAATGGAGGGGGGAAATACCAAATGCTATCAAACCAACTCTGAATAGTATTGATCTGTTGTTCAAATAACAAATTAAAAATACCAAATGCTCTACACGAGTTTTGTAGATGAACCCGCCACAGCAAATTAGGCTTGACAAGACAATGAACCTACACACAGACAGAACAGCAGTCAAAATAGTAGTAAACACTAATACCGCAACAAAATTGCAGCAAGAGCAACAAAAAAAAGAATGGTAGTAATAGTTATGCTATCAGGGATAGTACTGTAAGTACTACCAAGGAAAAGTGAACTTCAGTGCAGTAACAACTCATGAAAGAAAATTACAATTATCATGAAAATTATTCATATGTGCAAAAAATAATTGCCAATCAGAGAAATACTAACTTTAGAAAAAAAATGTTACAATCCATAATAGAGTTTTCCATCACTGAGAAGGTAACTTTTAAAGTTAAAGAAACACATACACGCAAGAAACAATTCCAAATACTGCCCAGCCTTTCATGGGATCACTCTCTTTTTTTCTTGTCTGTAACCTACAGGGAGAGAGAGAGAAAACAAATTCATATAACTAGGCTACATCTAGATACAAAATGAGGAAAAGAATGACATGCAATTCCAGAATAAAAACAGTGAAAATTCCAATACTGTTCACAACCATGATGCACTTTGCTTATATATATCACACGGTTTTTGCAGAAGCTAATTGTCTTCTATGATAAATTCATAAATATAATAATTGCCATCTCTGAATTTTTATGACTGGTGGGCAGTGCTAGTGAAGCAAAAAAAAAAAAAAAAAAAAAAAAAAACCCTGTTGCAAAAGGTCTCAGCCCTCTTATCATTCTAGGGGCTTGGACTCGTTGGAAGCATCAGAATGCTGTGTGTTTGATGGCATTGCCACAAGTATGGTGGGTGACTTGCTGCTTGCCGAAGAAGCAAGCTTTGGGGCATGGCTGGTGTGCGGGGTCTCTCCCACTTGTGTGTTCCAGCACCTATTGATTAGGCCTTGTTGCGGTCAAGTTTATTTTTTTCAGAGGCGCAAATGGACTTTGAGAACTACAGGGTGTGGGTGTGGGTGTGAAGCAGGGTTTCTACCATTCCTCTTCTTTGATACAAAGATACGCAACTCACCTATGTGTTCCAGAAAACACAATTACCATCTCTATCAGAGTATGCTATGCTGTGATATAATCTCACTCTTAGTCACAAAGTTCCACGGTAAATGGTGTCAGGAACGTGAATGCTACCTTTGTACCCCATTTCCTGTGACTATCACTATTAAGTAAATGTAAATAAAAAAAAGATAAGGGAACATTTAGTGACAAACAGTTTTAACAATGTGCTGTGTAGCATCTCAAACTCGTAAGTCTAACATCAAAATACTTTTTCACTCCATGCAAAATGAATTGAATGGTACTATAAAGTCCAAATAACCATACACCTTTAGAATTTCTATAGTTGCAGTGTCTAAAAGTACAAATTATCTCAACTGAACATTGCATAAGACCAATCTTCTGTGTTTTCCTGAATAAAGATCTAATGAAGCTAATGCAGAATCTCCAATGAACAAAAGTGAAAAGTCTATAGGCACAGTTGATGATTCTATGCTAGGACTGACCACATGTTTTTGTTAGTGTGAATTCAATTGGATCATAGCCCTCCACCGGGATAAAAATATTGACCTCATAAGGACTGGTTCGGGCAATTTCACCTGCAAAACATAGAAATTTTTAATGAAGTTGCATAAGGCATATCACAAATTCACAATGGGTACACAATGAATAAACTAACATCTCCAATCCACATTCAAAACTGCAGGAGACAGGGTACTAGGCATGGCATCATTGAATCCTACCAGTGTAACATCAAGCCCTTTCACTGGATTAACCTGTGACAAATAGAGCTTTACATGTATGCTGTGCAACTGACAAGTACACAACACCATAATATGAAGCCAAATAGGTAGTTGGAGTTCAAAACAGGGGCAACCATATAATTGCCCCCATCATATTTTGATAGCGCAAAATCTGTTTTACATTTTACCTTGAAGGCCGGTTTTCCAACAAGACCTGAGAGTGAGGACTTGGCACTAAGATACAGAGACACATGAATCTGCTCGGTCTGAAGCTGCATGGGAAAAAAAGAATACTGATGTAATAAGTAAAGAAATAGTACATGTTTCTTATATGGAATATAATCAGATATATAATTATTAAAAGTGTAAGGACTACAATCAGGAGTAAAAATTCTAGGAGTAATGTTAAAGTTTTGCAGGTATTGGAATACGATCCAAGAAAAAATCGTATTCACATAAGTGATCACCATGTCCAAATTTTTTCAAAGTAATGAGGATACTGCATAAGAATCAGCTTTGCTGGCTAACTAATTCACATAGATGTCCTAGCACCTACTCACATAAACTACCAGCACCTGTTCATATAGAAATATCAAGCTCAAAAGGTGACAGGGACATCTAGCCTATAAACTCCCTCTATTAATAAAAAACTTGTTCTTTGGGACAAAAGATTTAATCAAACCTTAAAAACTACAAATATCAATAAATTTTAAGTTATAAATTTGAAAAAAAAAGAGTAAGTATAGGCGTAGAATTTTATTGAAAAATAAAAAATACTTGTAAAATCTCATAAAGTTTAAGGATTAAAAAATATATTATCGAAAAAAAATAATAGTAAGAAGAAAGTGCATGGGGCTTATGTTTGAAGTTCATGTAGATGAAGTTGTGAGAAATAGCATTACTTTAGCAATTAATTGAAGAAAGACATGTCATGTTATCCAGAGGTTGCCTATCTGTCTTATTGTCTAGAACCCTTTTGAGACTGCATTCTAATAACACCTATCCTACTGTATTCCAATTATGTAGTCCTTCCACATTCTGAATGATTAACTAGAAGTTATAAAAGCGTCTTGGTGGATAAGCAGTAATACCACAGAATTGAATTGGTATGGCACTTATAGTTATAGGTTTACATCTTACAGAAACTCATATTAAACAAAGTGAGACGTTCTACAAAGCTGAAAGTTACATTTTGAAGATTACTTGCATGAACATAATTAATATTTGCATTTCACATTTGCACAGACTTATAAAGATAACCTCAAGCTTCAGGCCAAACAAACATCTTTGTCTCATTAAATTTGAACAGAAAATAGTACCTAAATCCATGATGAGGTTGTTCGAATCCGAGCTGAGTAAATCCATCATAAACCTAAGAAGACCAAAGAGACCTGTAATACTAGCTTAAGCAATAATTACCAAACAAACTGAGAGGAACTTACAATTTCTGATGACCGTGGATGGAAGCCCACTGTGAAACCCTTAAATACTCTGGGACCACTTTTAACACAAGGAATAGCTAGTTCAACAATCACCCTGATGGGAAAAAAAAAAAACATGTATGATGATGGAATAAAACAATGCCACAGCTATGTATTTAAAAAATAGAACAGCAATAATCAGGGCCGTCCTTTTTGGTCCCTGCGAGAGACTTTAGAGATCATGGTCTCTGGGCAAATGTCAATTTTTTATGTGGCTCATGGCTCGCAACAAATGTTGGACAGCTGATAGACTTGAAAAGAAAGGATTACCACACCTAACCCACTGCCCCCTCTGTGACCAGGAGCCTGAAACGATGAACCATTTGCTAGTGGGTTGTGTGTTTTTGCCCAAGATTTCTGGTTCTTGACTTCTTGTTGCTCCAAAGGGTTGGGTTCCAGAGCCTTTCTCCGCAGCCACATCCCCATCCTTTGACAATTGGTGGTCACCGTGGTCTGATGCAAATTCCAGGGTTGAAAAGGAGGCAGGGCCTCAATTCATTGATCATCTTGGGTGCTTGGTCTATTTGGAACCTTGCAACTCGTGTGTTTTTTGATGGAGTCTCACCAAGTCTTTCCTTGATTATGGTCCTGGTTAGAAATGAGCTGAAATTTTGGGTTTTGGCTAAGCCGCTGGGGCCGTGGTATTTCATATCTCATCGCCCCTAGCACCTGAGGAAGGCTAGGTCAGGGTTGTTGGGGCTGGTCTTTGTCAGTTTTTGCAGTTTAGGTTTTTCTACTTCTTGAATCCCTACTAGGGATAGGTCTTGCCTTGTGTTGAGTGTTGTTTGCAAGGGTTCTATACCGCAATTTTTTGTTATTCTTAAGAGTTAAGACAATGATACACAGCTCTCCTGTGTGTTCAAGAAAAAATAAGCAGATCTAGACCCCAATCAAATATTTTCTACATATCAAGAAAAGGATACACAAAAAAATCATAGAAGAAATACCTTGAGTTCATATTAGATCGACTAGTTAAGATTTTCAAAATTGGGTTGACCTTGCCTGCACCCCATGCCTAATATTTATCTTTCCTACTAAGACGAAACGTGGTGTCCATTCTGTGTTGGCACCCCCACCAAAAAGCCTTGAAACAACAACAAAAAGAAAGCCTCTCATCATTTGAAAATTAAGAGTAAAAGTTTAGAAAACAAGGAAACTGATCCATCTAAGCAATTGTTAATCAAATTATACATCTCCCTCAACTCTAGGAATCAATACGCTTCCTCAAACAACTCCTAGGAAACTCTTTAATAAAATTTATCTCGTAAAGCCAACTCTTGGAAACATTCATCTCATAAATCCAACCTAATTTCATGTGACCGCTTTTTCACCTCCCCTCCTCTTCCCATTAAAACTTTTATTGTTGCCCAAACCCCACATAGTTGACTAAAATAGAGTTCTAAAAGTCTCAAAAGAGTAGATGGCATTGCACAAGACAATCAAAACTAACAGTAGTAGCTGGATGTGTTAAGCCAACTGATTTTTTATTGCATAGAAATGGATGGGCATTCAGCTAGTATGATGTTGTTAGGGAAATATTCTGTATTTCCATGTCTACAGTTCCCTATTTGTGTATTGCCTGTGTACCTGCTTCCCAGGGGATAAAAATCACTTGTTACCAGCCCAGCCTAGCTTAGAACTTTGTAAAATGTTTAAAGACTGATGGAATTGAAACCTAGACTAAACTGAGCAGCTCAACTGGTAGACAATTAGATTGCAGACTTTTTTATCTTATTTATTGGTTCATCTATTTGATAATATCAAAATGCTGTATCATGTGCATTTCCATGACAGGGCTTATAAATGGAAAAAAAAAGGTGTTCTGTTGTCTAATAGGTTGGTGTCCTTCCATCAATCTAGCAAAATTGTATCCCCATATATTCTTCATTTTGGAAACATTTGTAGAAGTTCCCTTGCAATTAACTCGGAATTTCCAATTTGTTTGAGTGCATTGGTTTATCTACATGTCTTTTTATCTGAATATAAAATACTACAATGCACCCCCCCCAAACACACACAAAAAACACCCCGGCTGTACCTTATGGCCAAAAAATGTTGTCCTCATTGTGATCAAGCTGAAGAATGTATCAACAATTTGCTCCTATCTTGTGCTATGCAAGAACGTTCAAGTTCAAACTTTTACAAAGAGTCGGACTGCAGTTCCTTGCCACGCAGATCGGGAGTTCTTTGATGATTGGTGGGCATTGGGCAAGAATCGAGTTGAAGGCTGGGTATCATTATAGAAAGGCCTCAATTCCCTTGTCATTCTTATGTGGACATCTCCAGCATTCACACCAATCATTAGATAGAAAATATTTCACTTAAAATGTAAATAAATCAGATATTTCATGATTACCTGCACATTCGTTCATTGTAAGATATGCTGCAAATGCATCCTTGTTCAT
Organism: Hyparrhenia diplandra; assembly: GCA_015847255.1. Taxonomy (NCBI): domain Eukaryota; kingdom Viridiplantae; phylum Streptophyta; class Magnoliopsida; order Poales; family Poaceae; genus Hyparrhenia; species Hyparrhenia diplandra. The sequence continues at coordinate 56,210 of JADLZK010011239.1, read as the reverse complement.
CTGCACGGTTTTTAATATCAGCATATGCTTTCTCATGAGCATGTGGCTAAGATAGTGATTCGAAACCAGCAAGAAATTGACCTTTATACAATCATTTCACTTTCACCAATTATCATCCTAGTAACAAAACCAATAGTGCTTGCCAACCGCATATGCACACCAATATATGGCATCTATATGATGCACACCAATATATATACAGAGCATCTATATGATGCCTAATGTTGATAAGAATGGTACTTTTAACTAATATGCCAATTTTCATCATACTTGCAACGAAGAAAATGTAAATAGGACTTGAGAACAAAAAAGCACTTCATTCAATTCCCTTGCAAAGGGGAGAATGAAGTTTAATCATGCCAAACCAGTCAACATTTTTTGTGATTGAAGCGTTAAAGAGTCCCAGAGAAAACAGGAAACCAAATCTACTGATAAATGTATGCAGCACCAAGCACCTGGGCCCACAGATTATGAATTAGAACACGTTTGGTTGCTGATGGTAGTTGCCTTTATACAATCATTTCAAAGCTTGGGCTGGCCAAATTTTGATGCCTAATGTTGGTTAAGAATGGTACTTTTAAATTGGCTGCCCAGGATCGGCCGGAGATTTTTTTCTGGGTGGCCGCAAAAAAATGACCTAAGCCGCCTATGTCTCAACTGGGGCCAGCCAAAATTTGGCTATCATCCAAATGGTAGGTTTGTATACAGTCAACGACTAATGTTTGGCTGGCAGCTTAAGGATGGCATCCAAACATGCCCTTAATTGCTTGGTGGCGCCAAGTTTTGTGGCAACTAGATAAACAACACCAAAAGGGTTTAAATTCTTAACTGTTGCTGGTCATTTGGTGGATTTGGAAGCATAGGAAATTAGGAATATACATGTGCCTTTGGATGATCGGGAGGGGGACTCCTAATTCTAGCACTGTCGTGCAAGAGATTAGATATGAGGCAAACATGTGGTCGTCTAGTATTCTTCATCAACGGATGCTTGTAAACCCAAGGACTTATCAGTCTCTTTGATTCTTTTTATCTTCTTGATGTAATGATATGCAGCTCTCCTGGATGTCTGAGAAAAAAATAAACATAGCTGGAAAGTGAAAACAAATATGTGTGCACGTAAGAAGGCTACTTCACACTATACACATGCAGCAGGAAGTAGTCTTTCCACCCCTAATGCCTTGTTTGTATGTAGTTGTATTCGCATCAATCCACACATGTTGCGGTGGATTGGAGTGTAATTTAGTTTAAGTTCCACTCCAATCCACCCGCCCCACCATATGTGGATTGATGCAAATACGTCCGCATCCAAACAAGGCCTAAGGTGTCTTTGAGAAAATGCATAGTTATCTTTTTTTTTTTTTTTTTGTTGGTCAGTAACATGCAAAAAGGTATTCAAATTGGAGACATGGAATAAGAAAGTTCAACAGTAACAACCTTTGCACACTTTATTTGAGCAATGTCCACATATGATGTTTACCTGAAATATGTTCAGCAATATTAGTCCATCACTTTAAGATAGTTTTGGTATAAAATAAGAAATAACAACATTAGTCACAGTAACAAAGAATCTCACCAGAAATTAGACACAAACCTGGGCTGTGCGACCCATCTCTTTGAATGTAGTTTCACAATGCACTAAATCTCCATTATGCATTTTCTGAAATTGCATGTGAGAAATAAGAGAATGTATGGTTCAGCTACGATAGTAGAGAACTCCTAACAAGAATGGATAGCACTCTAATTTCAACGCAACCTAAACAGCATGCTACTATATGATAAAAAATCATAAGTCAACAGTTTTCAACAGAAAAGGCATGCACTCTTTTTATCATATACAATCAATTTGAAGTACGAAAGTGTTACCTGAATGTAGTCAATAGGATCTGAACCAGTTAGAAAAGAGCGAGAACTAACAAAGCGCCCAAATTCAAGGAAACCACCCTGAACAGAATGAACAAATGCATTGTATTATCCAGATGGTGACATGTCACAAATTTCAATCTATCGAGGACTATGTAGGTTAAAATGATCAAACATAAAATTGGCCAAAGCCAAGGTATGTGCTACCAAAAAGGAAAATCAAAATTTTAAAATACATCTAGTATATAGAACAATTAGGCTAAAAAGAAAGGTTATACAAGCAGATGATGTATTGAATTATTGCCAAATATGTTGGAACAAATGATTATTGATGTTGGAATAAAAGGCTGCTACACTGTGCTTATTTAATCTTCAGCAACATAAGGCCTGGTTTTCCCTTTACTACACGTTCCAGGAATATTTGGATCCTTATATTGCCATATATCCATATTAACTGATGAAATGGTAATATTTGGTGACATGTTCAGCATAAAAGGGTGGTGCATTATGAACGATCACTATAATCCAATTCCAATGGTTGTGTTGGCAGTCGGCACTACTACAACCCTAAGTATAAGTCTTCTTTTTTTTATACAGCCTAAACCCTTGGAATACACACTGGCACCTTAGGATATGACTGCAATTGTAAAAATATACAAATATACAAACATGGTACTAGTACCACACCTTTTAAGAACATAATGACTTAATGAGTTAAACTTCATTACCTTAAAATTAAATGGAGATAACATCGCAAATTGCCAATTAGGACTAGAAGAAATGGCATGTCAATATATCATACTTCCTTACCTCTTGAGATCTTCTCTGCACATCTTTGCAGAACTCGACAACCAAATCAGAGTGCAGTGAGCCCTGATAATTACAATAAAAAAGAGTCAATAGACTATATCCAAATGCACTATGAGAAAACAATATACTATCTAGAAGATATTCACCTGTTCCTCATATTCAAAAACCTTTCCAACCAGATGCGTCTGAAAGCTGCTTAGGAGAGCAACATGAAAGAAATTCGAAGTAGATGGCATAGTGAAGAGAATGATTGTATGGATACAAAATCAACAAGGCGGCTTTCATTGTCAAATGTATAACAATCAGAACTTGGAACAACGACGATAGCAGTAGCTGGTACATGGATGAAGGTGACTGCCAACAAAACTGCAGAAGATAACAAAAAATCATAAGAAACTACATGGTTCAATAGTTCTCATAGAACAGGGAATACCATGCAGATTCAAACATAGAAATTCTATATAAAGGGTATCAATTTAATTCATAATCTAGAAATTAAGAGGAGAATCATGTCACATAGAAGTTAACAACAAAACATTCTCTAAATTATCAAACACAAGAAGTGATATACTTATACACAAAGCATAGATGATACTGAAAGCAGTAGGAGCCATGGAAATTACATAAGCGTGTCCATTGCTGAACTGCCAGGGTATTTTACAAGAAAGCTTTTTGATTGATTGTATAAAAGCTCAGAATACCAAAGGCATCCATATTTGAAAACATACTTTGATTGCTATGGCTTTTAAACCAAATGATTTAGGGAACAAGTTTTGAATCCTAATAATCAAAATTATGACAATCTAGCTCATTATGTACACCCAGGTATGTCTTCTTTACAAGCAACTACTAAATTCTTATGCAATTATTACAAATGGTGATCCTACTGTCAAATAGCAGATGGAAATAGAAGCTTATGCGGTGCATTTAGATACACAAGGAGTGGGAAAGTACCTATGACGGACAGATGAATGGTATGCATAGTGCAGGAAGCCATGTTACTCCGCTACAGCAGCGCCACTATATTCAGGTTTCAACGTGGTTCCCTGTTAGATATGTGAACTGAAAGCATTGTATGACAAGGTCAGTCATATAACTGCCCGACATGCATAACTACACTTTTCACATTGGGATTCAGGGAATCACAGTGTGACAAATAGATTACTGGGCTCTAAAAGCACACTTACAGTAACAATATGAAAGCATTTTATGGGTGTTGTGTACTTGTGTTACAACATATAGATCACTGAAGCCAAAAACGTCCGTGTAGGGCGGTCATGGGTGGCCATTCGGTCCCGGTTAGTTCTGTTTCGGCCTCAGTGTTAATCTTGACAGAACTCTTGGGACAGAACTGACCAGTCAACAGAACACAGCAAAACAAGAGGAAAAATCGAGCGTGCAGAGGTGGAGCTTCGCACCGGGTCGGCACTGCTCGTCAGCGCCTGGGGGCTGGGGTACTGAGTCCATGCACGGATGTGTCAATTGCTGCCTAGAGGCTCGTTCGCCTGGAGCTGCAAAATCGAAGGAGAAGGGGAGGGCCTGAAGCCTGCAGGATTGAGATGGAAGGGGAGGAGCTGCAGAATTGGAAGGGAAGGGTAGGGCGACGGGAATAGCGCAAGACCGGCGGACGCGGACGGCAGGGCGACGGCATCGGTGTCGCTTGTGGGCTGGCCCCGTTGACCGTCGTGTTACTACAGACTGGCACTCACCAATAATCACCATGAGAGCTAAGCTGGCTTCTAGCTTCGGCAAAACGGAATTGAAGGGGATTTCGCGTTATAAATGTCTACTGCTTGCCAGGTATTGGCGCAGCGGCACCGCACGAACGGCCGGAGTGGAGGAGCCGAGAAGCAAACAGATTCGAAGGTAGAAGAAGGGCGCGGATAACTCACCGCGGCGGCAATGAACGGTGCAGCCACCGAGCGGGATGCCGGCCGGCCTTCGGCGAGAGAGAGCGACGGCTTCAGATTTCGGAATGGGGGCGGCGAGCACGGCGGGCGGGATGGCGCTTCTTCCCATAAAGTGGGCCCAGGCACGGGGCGGCGTTGCGGCCGTGTGCCGGCGGCCGGCTGTTTGGTTTGTTTGCCTGATGATCCACCCAGCACTACCCAGCACGGCTACCTGGCCTGGCCTGCTGCCCTGCTCTCGTCAGCTCGACTGATGCAACTGAAATAGATGGGTTTGGTCTTCTCATGATTTTTGTCAAAAATCATAGAAAATCCATTAGGCCTGGTTCATTTGGGCCAGATTGAATTCCGGTCTGATTACTTCCCGACCTGGTTTGAGTGAACCTACATGTGTCACTTAATCCAAAGAGATCGGCTTTTTTTCGCTTCTAACCTCAAGAGTGTGGAACAAATTTGAGTCTTTTGATATATATATACAAATGGACATATTTAAACCTAGGCCTATCAATCCGCCTGCGGAACCATTGTTTAATCGAATGTATATTTTAGCATGAATCGGATTTAAAACTAAGTCAAATTCATCCGCTGAATGGAGCCAATCCAACCAAAAAACGACCAAAAACGAACAAAGGCCTTCGAAAGAAATAAAAACAAACAAGAGAATTGAGCAAGGGATGGCATTTAGGTTTAAGAGATTGATCTTAAAGAATGAGAATGGATTTTCTTATTGTCGTACATGTGTCCTAGGATCATACTGTCATGGGGGCCAGCCTATTACAATATAATACTTTGCATACCGTCACGTGGGTTTGTTTATCATAATACAATAATACTTTTGTATTAAACTGACATGTGGAGCCAAGTAAGAACTAAGAAGAGAGGAAAAAGTCTATATCACCCTCTCTCACCTATGGAGGGTGGACTACATAATTCCTCAACCTATAAAACGCTCTATATCACCCTCTTAACCTTTTAATACCAGGTCAAAAGTACCACCTAAAACAATTTTGAAAAATCATAGTAAATCACAAAAAAATGGTAGATCCAATTGTGTTGGACTCCACGTGAGTAGATCTACACAAATGAATATATAATATGATATGCTTTAGTATATTTTTATGATTTTTATGATATAGTACATTTTTTAAAACTGCTTAAGGGGTATTTTGACATTTTAAAAAGTGTAGGAGTGATATATATCGCTTTTTATAGATGAGGAATTATGTAATCCACCCTCTATAGATGAGAGGTGATACTTTTTCCACTAAGAGAAGCATCGAACAAATCATTCAACTTCTATGCCTAAACCTCTTTCATTGGTCTTCTCTTTCTTAAAGATTAGGCTTGTGTGGTAGTATATGGTGCAAAGGAGTATATGTGATAGGCTGGCCCACATGACAGTAGAATCTAGAACATGTGTACGTGTATGACATTTGCGCTCGATAAAAATGGAGATGGAGATGGTGATGGTGATGCCACGCAAATTAGACTCTAGCACGTGCCGTTCTTTTCTGAGTTATTCTAGCGAATATAACAAGAAAAATGAAAAAAAGAGAAAACATAGCCGGAGAACAGGAGAAAACTATGTAGCAAATTTAATTATGCTACTCGGGTGGATGACACGTGGGTCCATCTATATCTACTAACGTGGATCTAGTAGCAAATCTGCAGTTAGCCCACGTTTGATTTGATCTGAGCCCAGTCTCTCTTCGGGCCCGCCGCGTCCGCCCGGCGATGGCGAAGCCCCCGTCGTCCGCGGCGGCGGCGGCAGCCGGAGGCCGCGGCCCGGTTCACAACCGGACCCGGCTGCTCCTCGTCCTCCTCGTGGCCGTCGCCGCCTCTGCATCCACAGCAGGTTTCCTCCTCCGCGGTGCCCTGCGAGGCCCCTGCGAAAGCCGTGGGGACCCCGCCACCCTCAACGCCGCCGTCGCAGCGGGGAGTCCTCTCGGGTTCATGAGGTCCAAACTCGTGCTCCTCGTCTCCCACGAGCTCTCCCTCTCGGGTAATTTGCTCACTTTGTGGTTCGCTTCACTTCGTAGCTCATACATTCCGGAGCTGTGCCATTAGTGTTTGCTGGTTTGAGTACATCTGTTGCGATACCGTTATTGACAGCTTATTGGAACATGTGACGGTGCACTGTGCCCTTTGCACAGGTGATTAGTAACTCTAATTACTATCTGTCATTTAAGTTACCGAGAAACTAAACAGAGATGGAGTGAGATTTGTACTTCCAGTGTTGAATATGAGAAGATTTCTGGGAAAGTTAGAAATGATGACAATCAGAGTGATGTTATGCTAGCAGAAATAGTTATCTGATTACTCGAAGCATATACTCAGAAGCTGTTGAGTACTTAACAATGTTGATATTGCTCCTAAGTTGGAGCATTCGATTTCTGAAATGGTATCTGTTGAAAGAATCTCCAAACCTAAACTCCTAAAGTATCTTGTTTGTTGCTGGCATCCATTTTAATGACCAATCAGTCTTAGTGGAAATACTCCTAATTGATGTAGGTGGCCCACTTTTACTGATGGAACTGGCATTTCTTCTGAGGCATGTTGGCTCGCAAGTGGTGTGGATAACAAACCAGAGACCAGAAGAAACAAATGATGTCACATATAGCTTGGAGCATAGGATGTTGAACCGTGGAGTGCAGGTATGAATGCTTCTACTGGAATTTCGGTCTTACATTTGTGCATATATCGTAGGATTCAGATGTGCCAATGTGGTAATGTTACACTGGCAACACTCTTAGTTTCTAGAGGTATAATAAAAATTTGAGAAAACACAAACACAATAGCCGAGGGCGATAACTACCATCTAATAAACATAGGTCATCAGGTTTGGACTTGTTGACTTAACTGTATTAAATTTTCTGGAGGGGTTGTGCGCTTGCTCCTAAATATATGTCTTTCTAGGATTTTGCATAACCAAGGGCCATGGCACACCAACAAAAGATGTTGTTAGTTGTTACCCTCATTCAAAGCCTTGATCAGGTTTGTTAGTTCTCTTGAATGTTGTGTGTACTCTAGGTCATTGTACTAAATGACCTTGTTAATAGAAATTGATCATTAGGACTATAGGCCACTGTTTTCTTTGTTGATGTCCAGCTCAAGGTAGCAAGAGACTACAAATTTGAGACAATAAGAATGGCTAATTTGCTTCTAGGAACTACTCAGTGCATTTTGTAAGCAAGAAGGATTGACTATAATGTGTGGATGTATTGCATTGAGCCTCTCAGGCGTATATATAGAGTACAGAGACTTGGGGGCAAGACACCTTCCTGGATACATATGGCAATATCGGATTGCAATCCTAACTACTAAATATACTCTAAGGCAATTCATTAGTTATTTTCTTGTTTGTGCACCTCATTTGGCTCTACAATGTTAATATTAAGCATAATTTAATAAAATGAAAAAGGAAAGATGGCTGCACAAACTATCTCAGCTGACATGCATTGAAATTTAAGTTATCCTTGCTTAGTTTGATACTCAAACTGCTTGTTTCACAGGTTTTACCAGCCAGGGGACAGGAGGCAGTTGATATTGCTCTAAAGGCTGATCTGGTTATCTTAAACACTGCTGTTGCTGGCAAGTGGCTTGATCCTGTTCTGAAAGATCATGTTCCTAAAGTCCTTCCGAAGATTTTGTGGTGGATCCATGAAATGCGAGGGCATTACTTTAAGGTTGAATATGTCAGGCATCTTCCCTTTGTTGCTGGAGCCATGATTGATTCTCATACAACAGCTGAATATTGGAAGAGCAGGACTAGCGAGCGCCTGAAGTATGTGTGAAATTATTGATTCTTTCTGGTCTTTTCCGTAGCTTTAATTGCTGGGTTCTGTATCTAACATTGAAGAGGATGGTATCGTAGTTTGACCCCTTACTACTGATCTGAATAACGTATCTAGAAAATAATATATCTGTACCCTGCTTCTCTGTTGTGTTGAAGTGTTGATAGCTCCAAACTGACTTGCTATATTTATTTTTCTGATTGTTCTGTTATGTATGAATCAGCTGTTTCTTGCATTTTCTTGTTGAGTATCTAATTCATTATTGTACACCTGTAATTGCTTTGTATGAAGAATACAGATGCCACAAACTTATGTTGTTCACCTGGGGAATAGTAAAGAACTAATGGAAGTTGCTGAAGATAATGTGGCAAGAGAAGAGTCCTACGGGAACATATTCGTGAGTCCCTTGGAGTACGGAGTGAAGATATCCTGTTTGCAATAATAAACAGTATGTTTCACTGCTTAATTCTGCAAATTTCAATTATATTCCTTGGTCTGTCACGTCTGTTTGAATTCTTTATGTTCTTGTATTTCATTTTCATTTCTTAAATATCCTGTAATGCACAGGTGTATCACGAGGAAAGGGACAAGACTTGTTTCTTCAAGCATTTTATCAGGGTTTGCAGCTCATCGAACACCAGAAACTGAAAGTGCCTACAATACATGCTGTAGTTGTGGGAAGTGATATGAATGCTCAGACCAAATTTGAGACTCAGTTACGTGACTTTGTGGTGAAGAATGCGATTCATGACCGTGTCCATTTTGTGAACAAGACATTGGCAGTGGCCCCTTATTTGGCAGCAATTGATGTGCTTGTTCAGAATTCTCAGGTGAGTCATAACTCTGGAGGGTTCTTACTTATATGGTTCTTGTTTTTCTCCTCACGATTCAGTCTTTGTTAATTGATTTTCCTGGGGGCATATTTATAGTATTAAGTCAGTTCTCTAGTTTAGTCTGCCTGCTTGTATTCAATTTTTAATAACTAATGCAGCCTATATGTTCACCATGGTACCACACTTTATTTCACAACATAAATTCTTTATATCATAGGGAAGCTTTTGATAGCTAAAGAATGTAAAAAAGTTCATCCTTCAGTTGGCATAGCATTTAGTTCAAATTTTTACTTTCTTTTACTTTTGTCATCTTCTCGCCTAAGGCCCATGGCTTAAAATTTATCAGGACTCATTGTTCTCCTAAATGGCTGTTTAGCCCGGGTGAAACACAAGTTAAATGGTGCATGGTAGTAATGCTGTTTCTGTTTAATTGACCGCTTATTCTGTTTAGGCTTGTTACTTTAGTTACTCATACCAACACTCGAGCACCACTAGTGGTGGTAATGGATGCGGCTCTTTTGCCTTCTTTCACAATCTCACTTGGCCCTTTCCATTCTTAGTTCAAAATTGTATAGTTTTACGGTCCGATGCTAATCCGGCCCGATCCTTAAATTTGCTAGGTTAAATTAAAGGGCCCTTTACCACCCCTAAGCACCATTGAAATTTCCTTATCTTTGGTCTGTAGCTTGCCTAAGAACAGACCAAGAATCCAGTTGGTATCTTCTGGTACTGGCCAAAAATGCTTAGATTAGGGAGTGCAAACACGTTATGCAAATCAGGTGTTCTTTCGAATTACTCCCTCCGTTTCAAATTATAGTTCACTTTGGCTTTTCTAGATACATTGCTTTTGCTATGCACCTAGTTATACACTATGTCTAGATGCATAGCAAAAGAAATGCATCTAGAAAAGCCAAAACGACCTACAATTTGGAACAGAGGAGGTAAACTTTGCTAGAAGTCCTTAGATTAGCATATGCCTGCTGTAAATGATTCAATTTGCCGTACTGGATGCTAGTGATCAATCGTTGCTGCTACGGAGGTGGTGATAGATATAGATGTTTGTTCCCATGTGAATTTCCTTCTGCTCCAGACTTTCAGTGATAACAATTGAAGCAATGGCATTCAAGTTGCCAGCAACTGATGGACTCAATGTTTTTTCTAGGCCCGTGGTGAATGCTTCGGCCGGATAACAATTGAAGCAATGGCATTCAAGTTGCCAGTATTGGTAAAGCTCCCTCCTTTCTCTCTCTCTTCCACTTGTGCGTGTCAGTACAGACAGGGAACAGGCAGGGCAGGCAGGTTACTTAAGCCATCTTGTGGGCGTGCCATGTTTTTACACTTCTTTGGAGTATCATATCAATGGCCAATCTTTCTACTAGGCAACTAACCATGCTGCTGCATTTGAAACACGGACCACCGATTTTCTGAATATGGAGCCCAGAGTTAATTGTTGTGAATCATGAGTATGAATCCACTGTAAACGATCATGAGCTCACATTAAGCCTTGGTCCCGCCATCTGCTGTTTTGGCCTGCATTCTGTCGCGCACCTTCAATTTTCGACCTGATTTTGATTAATGACCTCATTACCACCTTGCTATATCAGGGCACGGCTGCTGGAGGGACCACGGAAATCGTCGTGGACGGCTCGACTGGCCTTCTGCATCCTGCTGGGAAGGAGGGCGTGACGCCTCTTGCAAAGAACATTGTGAGACTGGCAAGCCATGCCGACGAAAGGGTCTCCATGGGGAAAAAGGGCTATGACAGGGTGAAGGAAACGTTCATGGAGCACCACATGGCTAAGAGGATCGCAGCGGTGCTGAAGGAAGTTATGCGGAAATCACAGGAACAATCCAGGTCTTGATCTTGCGCTAACATGTTAAAACTAGATGTTACTGTATACGTGGTTCAGACTGAGGTAAACTGTAGATTACAGTCTGTTCCACTTCCATAAGTTGGTCTACTTTACATTGATTTCTCTTTGTTTTAGCTGCTAGGGATAGGACCAACGCTTTAAATGTTTTTACTGCTTTACCCACACGACTTGTTGGTGCACACTCTGACGATGCGGCAACGCCGTTGATGAGGTTTGAAGTGGCTACAGTGTGCCACATCAATCGTTGTGGCATACAGTAGTTGTTTGCGGTGCAGCTGGCAGATTCAGCAGAATTCATTGAACAATTTGTACGTACGCTAATAACATTGATAGAGTACATGAACGGCCCCTTTGCTGACATCCTTGCCAATGGAAATTGCTTCACCAGAGGCATCAACAGCTCAGTCGAATTGAACTCCCTTTGCCAGCGTGGGCTCTTTTGAATAAAATAATAATAATATATAGCTCCTGGTGGTCGCCGGCGCGGTCACTTGACATCTCAGTTGGCGGCGGCGAGCTTGGCCGGCGGAGGTGGCAGCGGCTTCTTCTTGCCGAGCTTGTACCTGACCATCTTGAGGATCCGCACGAACCAGTAGGCGCTCACCAGCTGCAGCCCCGACGCCATCGCCTGGCAAACCGGAAAAAGCGTGGGATGAGTCGGAGGATGTTGCGATGGAGTTGGTTTGGCTAGCGAACGGATTCGCCGAGAGGGAGTAGGACATCATGCGTACCTTGATGAGGATGGGGTTGTCGGCGGCCGTAACAGTGACGTAGGTGATGTAGGGCCCGAAGCCCATCCGGGCGACGGAGAAGGTGACGGCGAAGAGCACGTCGACGGCGAGGTTGAGGTCCGTGTCCCGGACGCCCAACTCCTTGAGCATCTCCCGGAGGTGCAGCAGCGGGCTCGAGATCTCCGTCACGAACAGGCAGGCCACCTCCTCCGTCCCGCACTGCACACAGCTCGTTAGTTAGTTACGGCCGGCGATGCATGTGACTTGTCGCCGCTCGCTCACCCTCTGGTAGACGAGGCCGGCGCCGAGGCCGACGATGCTGACGAGGTGGTGCACGGTGTTGTCCAGCCGCCTGTCGCCGTTGAGGTGGCAGCACGCCGCATCGTACACCATGTACGCAAGCGTAACCGCCAGCGCCTTCATCTGCCAGCAGTTATTGTGACATCGGCTAGCTTATCATGAGAGTTAAAGATCGCCGGTGGTGGTGGTTGTAGCCAGCCAGCCGCTCGTACCTGGCGCGGGGAGGATGCGGCGGCGAGCGGGCAGACGGGGCAGGACCAGTCGTCGACGGAGAGGCAGGCGAGGCACACGGCGGCGACGGCGTGCATGGTGGAGACGGCGCGGTTGCAGAAGTCGTGGGAGCGCTTGGGGAACAGCGCCCGCACCAGCAAGAAGGCGGTCGACCACAGCACCACCCCGGACACCACCCAGCTCACCACGGTGCTGCCGTTGACGACGACGCCCGGATCCTCCATGGCCGCTGCCACCACAGTCGCCATAGCCGCCGGGTCCTCCATATTGACCGCAGCCACAGTCGCCATAGCCACCGGATCCTCCATTAGCCTGCCTGCTTCCCTCCTAGCTCGATCGTATTAACCGAGGAGAGGATTTCCCCGACGAGAGGGAGATCTGGGAGGAAATGAAGAATGAACAAAGGCACGATCGGTCACGGCTGTAGCGTGACTACTGCTGCACAGGTATAAAGACTCGACACATGGATGCGGTGGAGTTATATAGGGGCACTGACTGCCTCGGCTCGCTGTGGCCGAGCGAGTGTGATAGATTCCCCGGTGGCTTCAATGGGGGCAGTTGGGGAGGGGCCGGTATAGGCTTGGACTCAGGTGGCAAATGCGTGATCTGGTTGGAGAACGTTATAGGAAAGCAACAATTCTCAATTCGTTCTTGGTTCTGGTTGACGAAGCGGACCTGTGTCATACCTCTCCGTTTCTTGTTCCTTCCCTCGTTCAAAAACATTCCTGCACCGTCCAACCTGCGCAAGCACGACGAATGAGGAAGTCTAAACATAAACATGTTGAGCTGTCAGGAGTGTTAGCAGCGGCACATAGGGAAGAGCTGCTTGACATTGAAAGCTCTTTGTTTTGTGTGTGGATGCTAGTAGCTCAGGTGCTCATCTTGTTACTGTTGTTAGATCAACTCCAACAGTTTGACAAATGAGTTTGACATTTTTATTTTTTTCTAAAAAGTTCTAAAATGATGCTCCAACAATTTGGTAAATGGGTTTGGCATTTTAGTGAGCGTTGGGAGCTTTGGCAAGCGCCGGGTCTCCGCTTGGTAGTTTCCCTCCCGCGATCCATCTTTCACCCGAGCACCTTCTCCACCATCGCTTTGCCGAGTACATCTACAAGTGCGACACGCTGCCGCCAAGTTGTTGTGCGCTGCACCTCCTCGCCCCTTCCGCCACTGCTCGTTGCAGCAAGCGCCCGGCCTCGCGGCGCCGCGCGAGAAAGCCAGTGGCGCTTGAGCACGACGAAAGCTGTGAGTTTCTGCTACCTCGACGTCCAGATTGTCTCCTCCCGATGTCCATAGCCTCGACGTCTAGATTGTCTCCTCCGATGTCCATAGCCTCGATGGTTCATTGTTTCTTCCGATGGCCATAGCCTCGGCGCCCTGGATTGCCTCCTCCGATGTCCATGGCCCATGTTGTAGATGAATGCCGATGGCCGGCAGATCAACCGGATGCGTGGGGAGCCAGGGGCTGTAGTAGGGCCATGGCCTCCCTAAGATTTCCAAGCAATTTTTTTACTAGTATAAATCCATGGTTTTTATTTATATTAAGATGGAGAATATCACAAAATTCTTGTCACATATACCTTTTAATATCTTCTAGATAATCAAATGTAACAGAACCTCCTAAATTACAGGGGCCCACATGCACTTATCATTGTCATTAAGACCTCTGATCATTATGCACGAGTTCCCAATAATCTAGAAAGTGCTATTAATCTTCCGAACAGGGATCTCATTAACAAGTCACTCCAAAGATTACAACACTTTATTCAAAATACATCGAGTAAAACGGCGGAAGGATTACATAACCATAAGTTTACAAACCATTTGTTCAAATATGTAAACTTAAATATCATTATTACAAGCCCGATATTATTGGAGTAACATTATACATATAAAACACCGACAACCCCGTCCGAGGGTGCAACTCTACTCGTCATCTTCCTCCCCCGGGTACACCGTCATGCAAAGCGGGACCAAAACAAGCCCTCGCTCATGACCTGCTCCCGCAACAAGGGTCAAAGAACCCCGAGTGCGGGGTACTCAACAAGACTTACCCGACCAAGAAAAGAGGAGAAGACTGGAATGCTGGTCTTAGGAGTCAAGGTAAGGCTTTAGCAAGAATCAAGAATTCTTTTGCGAGAAAAGCTTACTATAAGTGAATCCTTACTTTCAATATTTTTATTCGGATTAGTAGCTCATTTACTCTAGGTTATCCTATTCTAGAGCAAACATAAATTTTTCTTATGCCAACTCTCTTTCCTCAAAAACATATTCCATCATTTACTACGATGAATGGGCGGAAGAACGGGTCTCCATATCCGAGAAAGCAACGGCGATTCATGAACCGATTATACCCAAATTGGGGATCCCTAACCACACGACATATGTAGCACTTAAGCTTGCATATATCAACCCTCACTCGATTCGTCCAAAACGGATCGGGTCCATCGCCACCCGAGAGCACGATTACTCCACCTCCCTACCCCGTCCCTAATGACGGTTTGACCGATAGGGTGGGTACATGCTACTCCCCGCCATCTCTCCACTCCCGGTCTTGGCGGTTGTCCGTTCCCGATTTGGCACACCCCGAGATCGAGCTTACCGGGGCATGTGGCGATTAGTTTCGTCGACACGGGTGATCGCCGGTCGAGCGTGCCATTGACCCAAAGCGGCCTCGGGCGCAACTTGCGTTCAAAAAAGTCGAACTTAACAATCCAAACAATGGGCCGGTCCTTAAAACGACCAACACGGGACAAGCACAGCTAGGTATCCCGCCGGCTTTCAACCTACGTCCCGTCCGATCTCAAATTCATCACTACATCTCTTTCTTTTCAAAACAAGTACCATCTTCTCAAATAAAACATTTTGATGAAAAAGCTTAACTATTTAAGCGAGGGCTAAGCATCACTAAGCATTTTCGAAATGAAACAAAGTTTATCAAGGATGGTATTGAAATAAACAAGGATGATAATGCAAGAATTAGGTTATCACTCAACTCCTAATTACTTAATGCAACATATCATAAACATAAGTATAAAAGTTTTGTAAAATACAAGGAAAGGTTTAATGTATCCGGGGCTTGCCTTCGTTGACGGAATAAACTATCCCTCGAGAAAACCCGGGGAAATCCGAACCCGCTTCCACCGGATGATAAACCTCTTCGGAACTTGCTCGGACTGACACTCTCGATCTCGTTCACTACACGAAATAATGTATGTCTCAACATGATGCTATATATTTAAATATGATGCTTACAGTGCATGAAATGATAACAACTTGAGTACAACTTTCCTTCACGATAAAGTTGCAACCCAACAAAACCAACTTGTTGAACTACTCTACAAGATATCATCACCATTGCCTAAGGAGTTCTCAAGGACCACTTGATTGTGATATGATCCAAGTTTCACAAAACAACCCAAAAATCACACAAAAACCTAAATTATTTGACACTAAACGACTTATAACTCACATAAAATAATAGAACTTAAGATAGAAAATAATTTAAACATGTCAAAATGACTCCAAACTTTTTTGTACAGCTAGATCATAGCATAAAACAGTACCAAATAAATTTTCATGATTTTTGCATAAATATTTTA
Organism: Hyparrhenia diplandra; assembly: GCA_015847255.1. Taxonomy (NCBI): domain Eukaryota; kingdom Viridiplantae; phylum Streptophyta; class Magnoliopsida; order Poales; family Poaceae; genus Hyparrhenia; species Hyparrhenia diplandra. Next base: position 40,268 of record JADLZK010011239.1, on the reverse strand, counting down.
TTTTCTAAAAATCATGGAAGATGCATTTTTCAATTAAAGATTGTATTTTTAAATCATGCAAGAACTACTCAAAATCAAAGTTTCAAATTTTTCATGGGTAGATATACTCCTAAGAAGGTTCTACAAAAATTTTCAGAATTTAAGAGCTATTTTCAAATTTCTATGAATTTTGAAAGAATCAAAGACTATTCATGATAAAGGAAATTGATAAATCAAATTTTAAAACAAAACAGACCACCGGATGAAACCGCCCATCATCCCGCCGGCCCAAAGATGTGTGGCCCACTGCTGCTACTCTGATGAGACCGACCCGGCCGACCCTCCAGCGGCGCCGCGGCGGCGGCGGTTGGCCGGTGAGAGCTCACCCGCGGTGACCTCACCGGCGGCGCGACTTGGCTCTCGTGATCCCCGACCTCGCCGGACCTCATGGCACCCGAAACCGAGACCTAGGGCACGGCGGCACCATACCGACGGCCATGGCGGCACGGGGGCGCGGCGGCGACAGCGGCCAATCGGGGCTTTCCGTCGGCGGCGAGGACCTGCCGGGCGACTCCGGCACCATCGGGGCGGGCCGAGCCCTCGCTTAGGTGAGCCTCGCGACCCCTGCGCGGGACGCGGCTCAGCGCGCGGCGGAGCGGCAACACGGAGCTCGTCGGCGTCCGGCGTTCCGGCGACCACGGTGCGAAAGAATGGAAAACGGTCGACCGAGCATGACCACAAGCTCACCCCCGACGGCGATCACGCCGCGATGGTTTGGGCGAGACGCGGGGCGGAGGTGGTCGGCGGCGGTGGCGGCGGCGGCGGTGCTCCCGGTGGCAACGATGGCGTTCGGAGGTGTCGCGGTGCGTGGTCGTCGAAGCGGACGAGCGCATCATGACCACATCATCAAGGCAAAGGCGGATGGCAAGATAGTTTAGCACGAGACTCACCAAAAACGGGTGACGACGGCGAGGCAACTTCGCTTCGGCGCGCCCCGCCGCCGTGTGGAAGACGACGGCGCTACGCGGGCGGTCGGCGAACCACGACGCGAGTTGGCTCAAACGGCGCGCAACAAAGTTCTGCAACACGATGGCAAAGTTAATTGGATGGATTGGAGCTTGAGGACGGCGGCAATGGAAAGGGGCGGAGCGGTTTCCGGCGGCGATGGAGGAGAAAGAAAAGTCGACGGCGGCGTCAACGTTGGCTTTTATAGGGCAAGGGATACATGGACAGGTGGATGGCGTCGTCGCGAAGCCGGCCGGTGCCGGTGACGCCAGAGGACGGCCGAAGCGCGAGAACGCCACGGCGGCGCGGCGACACGCCGGTATGGAGGAAGAACGAGGGGTTTCCCCGTTCACTTTGTAGCCCTAAAATCCTATCTTTTGAATTTCATCAAATTCTCTCAAATTTGAACTGAACTCGAAAAATTCCAAAAAGTGACTTAGCCTAATTTTTCAAGATCTACAATTTTCAAAATTGGAAGATTTTCAAATTCGGCCTCTAAATATGACTTTTGAAATGGGGTCAAAAGGGGCAAATTTGGATTCAAAATTACTTTAAAAATTTATTCAAAAACTTCAAAAACTTTGTACACCTCTTTTGTACATCAAAACAAGATCTACAACTTGGCTTTTGAAAGTTTTGCAAATTTTTCTTAGATTTTGAAATATAGAAAAGGGAATAAAAGAGAGAATGGAATTATGGTTTTTCGAAGCTCAATTCAAACTTGAATTTGATCCAAATTTCAGTTTCCCAACCTATACTATCAAACCATCATTCCAACCACACACTTAGGATCAAAAACATAAATTAAAATTAAATCACTCTAAATTTTCTTAAGCACAAACATTCTCTAAAATATAAACTAATTTTAATTCAATGCATTTCAAATTTTCTATTTATGCATGCTTTATGATAATCATGATGACATGACAATATTTTAGTTTAGTAACACCAAGGGTGTTACATCAAATCATACAAAACATGATTAGATAATATCACAAAGGACATTAGAAGGACCTTTGAACAAAGATATCAAAGTTTACGAAATCATCTCGAGATGCCTTACTATTAAGGGGTTATTGTCTACCACTAAAAAAATAGTGTCTTTGCTCCAAGAGTATATATATAAAAAATGCAGTATTCGTGTCAAGCGGTAAATTAATAGTCAGCATGAAAAATATAGTGTAACTCGTTGTGCTCATTTTTTATAAGTTGGATTTGCTCGGCCCCCTTATGAATAATTCTGGCTCCGGCAGACCGACCGGATGGAACTGTTGGTGGCCGGCGTAAGGCCTACCGCTCATAGGATGTGGTGCTCCCGCTCTGCTCCTTCTCGATGGGACAAATAAGAGGGTGATCTTTGATGAAGGCCCGTTGCACGCCGACGAAGAAGAACTCCCTAATGCTGAAAAAAAAAAAAACAACCGGTAGTTGAAGTGTGGGTCACAAATTGGTTTTGGCAAGTGCAATTTGCCAAACTATTGGAGATGACCATTGATTTAACTTGGCAAAAATTTTGGAGACTTGGCAAATTGCAACTTTTATCGAGTGGCAATTGGCAAACCGTTGGAGATGCTCGGTGAAGTGAATGGCACCATGTAGTGCTAGTACTGTTGGTATACCCAATGACATCGTGTAAATTGTTAATCTGTACTTTTGTTAACTATAGTGAATTAGTGATATATAATGGAATGAGAGATAGTATCATGGCATTGGGAAAAAAAAAAGATAGATAAACCAGCACTATAATTTTTTTGTGTTATAGTCGACTCATTGATGTATTATTTTTTGGGGGCAATGTAAGCTATGTTCAGTTGCATTTTAAATCAATTTTATCCCTACAGCGACTAGAGGCAAAAATAGTAGTGACTGAGCTGAATAAAAAACACGGCCGCCCAAGCACGCTTAAAATTCTTTTTTAAAAAAAAAAACAAAATAATTTTTTCCCCGCCCACCGACCATAGACACATCATTTTCCTCCTGTTTTCTCCCATCCGTTTCCTCATACCTTTGTTGTCGTCGGATTGATCGCTCTCGGTCAATGTGAGCCATCGAGTTTTTTTTCCCAATTATTGTAAAAAATTTCAAATAAATATTGCTACAGTTAATTGTTTATTGATACAGCCATAGGGTACAGCCGTACAGGCCTACTGCTAGTCTGCTACTACAACCACCGAAACATGTAGGAATTTGATTTTATTAAAAAAAATAAAAGATATTGCTACAGTTAATTGTTTCTTGATAATCATTTGACAATTTGATTTCTTGTCTAGACGTTACCTGTCCTATGATCTGAAATTATGCAGTATTGGCAAATTGTTTAAAAATTAATTAAAGCTTTTTTTTTTGCCGCTGCTCAGTCCCATAGCTACCTCTTCTCCAAAACGTCTTATAATTTGGGAGAACACAATCACAACATAATTGGCCCTATTGATCCTAGACACACACAAGATTTGGCAAAACTGGTTTGGCAGTTTCTCTATTTGCCAAATCTGAAATACAAATGTCAAGTCTAAAGAGAGTTCATCTCCAACAATTTGGCATAATTCATTTGCCAAACTCAGATTTAATTTACATCGGGAACCCTAGAAGAGAAACAAAATTATGTTTATATCATTCCACCCCTTGAAAACTTACATCAGGAACCCTGAGGCAGAAACAAAATTATGTTTATGCCCTTCCACCTCTTCTAATACCTACGGATGTGCCGTGAATGCCAAACGTCGTAGCGTGCGTATAAAATGCGCGTAAACAACCCGATTTGCCAACACTCACTAAATTGCCAACTCCAAATGTCAAACTGTTGGAGAGAGTTTTGGAGCTTTTTAACAAAATTTGAGAATGCCAAACACAAATGGCAAACTGTTAGAGTTGCTTCCCAACATCAATTTCAAAAATGTTTTTTTTTTCTAACAAATTCACAATTATATTGTTGCTTCATTATTTGTTTTCCCGTGCAATGCACGAGACATTTATCTAGTATAAATAAAACTCTAGAAGAGTAAAAACAATTGTACCGATTGAACTGCAATCACATCTCCCTAAGACTATCCGCACTCATGTTCTCTATTTACCTTCTCTATTAATCCTAATCATCAAGATTTCTCTCCTTTGATGCGTTCTTATTCTTCCGCACTCATCCCTCCTTTATATCTCACTCTAAACCACCTACCATAAGTGGGCCCCACTTATAATGTTAACTAAATATATCCATGTGAGGTCTAGTTTTGAAGGATTTATTGATACGAATTTAATGGTGAAATCGAAATTTAATTTGGTCTTTTCGTTTGTGAGCTATGACATTTTTTAGTTACATAAATAGTGGGACCCGCGGTTGCATGCTTGCACCCCTCCCCTCTCTCTCCCATGCACCCGACAGAAAGTGGTACGCGCAGGCATCGCTACTCCGCTCAATTTCCAGAAACGCCGCGCCGAACGGGAGGATAGCGGAGGCATAAAATTCGCCGCTGCAGCAGATTTTCCTGGAAACGCGTACTGGAGGAAGCTGTCCAGTACGCCGGTGCAGCCAGTCTAAGACTAAGACATATACCAGTCTTAGAACTGAACTTTTTTTCGAGCAAAGTCTTAGAACTGAACTGATTGGGCTTAATCCTCGGACCACATGCGTCCATCTGAGCCCATCAATATGGATAGGCCAGGAAATCATCCGGTTCTTCTTCTTTTTCTAAAAAAAAAAGGCGTGCACGGGGAAAAAAAAAATCTGCACGTGCATAGCGGGCCGGGCTCCGTAGTGGAGGAGGTGCTGTTCTGGGCCGTCAAAGCCAGTCCGGCCAGTTCGCGCTGTTCATCGTACCGGCGAGGGCGGGTTTTGAAAAATTGAATTGCCGCCTCCACTGGGTTGAGGGGAAGGCGCTTGCAGCTCAGGATCAGCCACGCCGGTAACATCCTCCAAGGGGCAAGTAAAATCTGTGCGTGGTCTCTTGATGTGCCATTGGGTTAGGTGAAGACTATAAATCGAAGAAATCATAGATGGTTGGAGACGCCAACAACAACAAAGCAGGCGATGAGTAAGAACGAAGAGCTGCAAATGTCTTAGGCTGGGGGAGGAAGAATTGTGTATATAGCCCGAGTTGTAGTCTCGGTTCATGGTTCCAACCCGGACTACGTGTCCCATAATAGTCCCTGTTTGAGCCATGAACTGAGATGAAAGCTTTAGTATCGGCTGACAGTTGCAACCATGTCTAGATATTGACCTTTAGTTCAATTTGAGCCGCCAACCTCCTGGAAAAGTTGTTGTTGTAGCCGTTGGGTAAGGGGTGTTGATTAGTCCTGGTTGGGTGATTTAACTGGGACCAATTCTTTCTCTAGTCTTGGGTCCAAAAATAGCTGGGAGCAAAGCCATGTACCAAAAGTTTGTTATCTACTAGTGGAAGTAAATTACAATGCCGCTCTCGATAGTCCAGCAGCAACGCAAATAAGCAATACCCAAATCCCTGCAGCAAGCAAGAGGAATCTTCTAGATCTGAATTGTAGTTAGTGCAACATTTGTACGGTCTGTGAACCAATGGAATGCAAGTTTGCTTGCTAAAGATTTAAACCAATGAATAATGTCGATATATTAAATGGATGACGTGAAACCATATTGAGTATTCAGTGGTTATAATGTTGCCATCATATTGCTTACATGCTCATGTGTTCTATAGTTTGCTTGCTAAAGATTTGAACCAATGATAATATCGACATATCAAATGGATGACGCAAAACCATATTGATATAATGTTGCGTCATATTGCTTACATACTCCTTTAAGCCCTATGAGTTGTGGGTTGTTAGCCTTGCTAATGTTTTCGATTGCCACTCAACAAACGAACCTACGTAGCAGGCCTAACAGCCGGCCCGTTCGCAAAAAAAAAAATAAAAATGTTTACATACTAGCTCCTGTCTTGTAGAGTTGAATGGCAAGCAAGCTAAGGGATGTTGGATTGTCGATCGCTGCTATTGCACCCGTACTCGGTAGTGAGCGTCAATTGTAGTAGATCGGTATGGGTAGCTGCAGGCCGATGGAGGTGTGCGTGGTTGGGGCGGGCATGTCCGGGTTGGTGGCGGCCCGCGAGCTAAGGCGCGAGGGCCACGCCGTCACGGTCATGGAGCAGAGCGGCGACGTCGGCGGGCAGTGGCTGTACGACCCGAGGACCGATGGCGACGACCTGCTTGGAGCCAAGGCGCCGGTGAAGGTGCACAGCAGCGTGTACGCGTCGGCGCGGGTGCTAAGCCCGCGCGAGTGCATGGGCTTCTCCGATTTCCAGTTCGTGCCCAGGCCCGACAGCGTCCGTGGCCGCGACGCGCGCCGCTTCCCGGTCCACCGCGAGGTGTTCTGCTACCTCAAGGACTTCTGCGAGGCGTTCGGCCTCGCCGACGCCATCAGGCTCAACACCAGGGTCGTGCGGGTCGCCATGGCAGCGCCGCCGCCGTCACCGGACGTGAAATGGAAGGTGAGATCAGTACACGTCGACCCTGACGGCAGCGGCGAAGAGGCCGTGGTGGAGGAGGTGTTCGACGCCGTGGTCGTGGCCAACGGCCATTACTCGCAGCCAAGACTGCTAAGCATCAAGGGAATGGACGTGTGGCAGCGGCGGCAGCTTCACAGCCACTCGTACCGGGAGCCGGACCCCTTCCGCGACGAGGCGGTGGTGGTGCTTGGCTGCGGCGAGCGGCATTGACATCGCGACGGGCTCTGCGGCGTCGCCAGGAGGTCCACCTCGCGGCGAGGTCCGTGGAGGCAGCCACGACGCCGCCGCCGATGCTGTCCAAGATTCTGGCCAACCACTCCGGCATCCGGCTCCACCCGCAGGTGGACCGGCTGTGCGAGGACGGTGCGGTGGTGTTCGCCGACGGCTGCCGCGTCGTCGCCGACGCCGTCATCTACTGCACGGGCTACACCTACTCGTTCCCGTTCCTCGACACCGGGGCTGGTCACTGTCCGCGACAACCGCGTCGGCCCGCTATACGAGCATACCTTCCCGCCAGCGCTCTCGCCGTCCCTATCGTCCGTCGGCATCCCCACGCGGGTGTTCGCGCCGTGGTTCTTCGAGGCCCAGGCGAGGTGGGTCGCGCTGGTGCTGTCTGGCAAGGTGGCGCTGCCGCCGGAGGAGGACATGCTGCTGGCGGTGCAGGAGGACTACCGTGCCAGGGAGATCGCCGGCGTGCCGACCTACCACACGCACGCCATTCCCGTCCTCGATCCCAGCGTATGCATATATTACTTTGTCATGAATTCCATTCTTCATTCCCCGGTGGTGGTCTGGTGGTCACAGTCACTAACTTGCTGACAAGCTTCTTCATTTCTCTCTTAATTTGGTCATGGATCGATCAGGAGCTCTGCGAGTTCGTCTACAGGCATTCGGACCTCCCGCGCATGGAGGACTGGAAGGCGGAGCTGTTCTTGACTGGCCTCATCAACTCCCAGGACGACCGGGACACCTTCCGTGACCGGGAAGACGACAGCGAGAACGTCCGCGAGGGCGTGCAGAGATGGCGCTGCCTGACTGGTGCTCAATACGAAGCTGCCCTGGCTTCTGCCCGTGCCCATGGTGGTTTCTGATGCTGCGGCGCATGCAGCCATTGCCGGATCTAACCGTCGCAATTCTCATGTGTCCATGGTGCGTTGGATACGTTTTGGTCACACGGCATCCCAACAGTTTGGTATTTTTCGTTTCTCAAATTTGGTTGTTTCCAAAACTCTTGGAGATCTTGGCTCTGAGAGGGCAAAATTTCTTGAGAGTTGCCTGTTGTAATCGTGTCAGTCCTTTGTGTCCATCTTATGTGCATTTAGGTGGTTATAGCAGCAGTCGATGGCTCCCACCCACCCGCCCGTTCCGCCCCCTCCACCTGACGGCACCCGCGCGGCGGCGCTCCTCCCCCCTGCCCAGATCTCCCATCCAACCCCTAACCAGCCCAAGCCAGTCCTAGATCCGTGCTCCCCCGGCGCCGATCTACGATCCATGGTAGTCTCGCCACCCAACGACCATCCTTGGAGGCGCTACATGCTCCTGTCGCGCACAGGCCCGCGCGAGCGCCCATGGCCTTGACGGCGCTAGCGCGAGGGAGGTCGTTGGTGCCCCCCCCCCTCATGCTTGGTGCGGCGGCTTCGCCCCCCCGGTCTCCACGGGCCCAACTCCGTCGCCACGCTGATGCCGACCATCGGCGCGCATCGCCGGTGGGCGTGGTGCCGTGGTGGGGAAACGATGTCGCGACCCCTCACCTCGCGCCGGCGATCGCCCTCGCCGGTGAGGGCGGTCTTTGCCTTCGCCGTCGCATGCCGCGGGGCTGTGCGGCTTCGCCCGACGTGGATGTCGCCCGTCGAGGGTCCGCCGGAGGGCGCGACCATTCCATCCCCTCGGCGACGATGGTCCGCATCATGTGGCGGGATCGCAGCGACCCTCCGGGGGAGGCCTCTCCACCCACACCCGCTCCCGTCGCGCTCGTCGAGGACGGCGAGATTGAGGAGGAGAATGACGTTGCCTTGTGGGCTGCCTCCGGCGGCCGCGGCAAGGCCCTCTCCCGGACGCAGCCCCCTACCTCCCCTCCGCGGGGAGACCCAAGGGCATGCGGGTGGGTGGACGGCTCCTTCTCCGACGCTCGGATAGCGGGGCGAGTCCGCCGAACCGGAGGCCCCCACCGCCGCTCTGCACGCTTGTCCATCCATCCTCGGCAGGGGGGCGCTCCTGGCATCCGTCGCGGACCTCACGGCTGGACCGGTCGAGCCCCACGCCTCGGGGCGGGGTCGCTCCCGGCGCCGAGACCCAAAGCACCTATAGGCGCCCCTTCCTTTGACTAGGGTGCCGGCACCCGCAGGCTCGGCCGACAGCCTTCAGCCTTCGCGTCCACGCTCTCCAACGGCTCGGTCACACGCCCGCGGGCCTCTGCCGCTGGTGACCGCCGCCCGTCATCATCGCGGCGTGGCCTGGCGGGGACCCTCCACCGTCGTCAACACCCCCTGTCGGCGGCGACGGCTTCACCCTCATTCGAGGCACGGTGTGGGCGATGGCGTGCCTCGCCCAACCCTCGTCGTCAACAACCAGTTCCACCATCCCTTGTCGGGCTCTGCTTCAACTGCGTGGCTGGGGACCACGTCGCCGCCCGTTGTTCCGCTCCGTCCCGCTGCCTCATCTTCCTCGGCACAAGGCACCGGCGAGGACGTAGGCATCGGCGTCGCCCTCCGCCACACTCCTCGGCGGCTCGCGGGGGCCTCGTCGCCGTGCTCAAGAGCCTCCACCGCGCCCACACCCACCCCCGAATCACCGTGGCGTCGTTAGCCATGGCGAGGGTCCGGAGCTCTAGGGGCATCCGGGCGTAGGTGGCTCCATTCTTCGTCGGACCAGATTCTCTGTCGGCCCCTTCGGCGTCGTTGGTGCCACAACCCGGCAAAGAGGTGTCTCCGCGCCGAAGGTTACCACCACGGCGAGCTTCGCCCACTGTGTCGATCCGTTGGTGTTCAAGCTGCGTGTGGCTACGGAGCCCCCGCTCGGGGGACCCAATGCTTGATGAGCTGGTGGCGGATGCTTCACGTCGCGCCTCTTGTCGGGCGTCCGCCCTCCGACGCCGCACCCCGTTCGGACGGCCGGTGGGCTGACCTTGTGGCGGCGAGTACGCGTCCTCCGGCCCATCGCACCTCTTGTTGGACGTTCGACCTCGGCACCTGCACCCGTTCCGGCGGCGACCGTGGGCGATCTTGTGGCGGCGGAGCACGCGACCTCGGGCCATTGCCGGCGTTCGAGGAGCCCCCCCGGACGCGAGGATGTGCACCGCTCCTCTCTTGGACCCGCCTCCGGTGCCTTCCGAAGACGAGGTTCTCCCCGCCTCGCTGTGCGAGATCCCGACAGCATGAGATCGAGGATCTCAACGATGGCACCTCCACCACACCGTCGGTGTCACATACCACCACTCCGCCACGGCCACAGACCACCAGTTCGCCCCGGCCACAGGATACGACCAGGCCCTCCGTGACAACCGTGAATGACTTCGTGGACTCCCTCTTGCTGCCCCCTCGGGCAGCCGCTGGTGGCCTCACCGCCTCGTCTATCGTCTCACGCCCCCTACCCGACAACTATTGGGCGCCCGGGCGGAGTGACCGCTTGGCCGCCAAATCATCCTTCCGGGATCCCAATCCCGGACGGCAGGCCCGGCGCGTCCTCCTCAATAAGTGGGAAGGGAAGTCGGAAGACGCATCCTCCCAAACTCCGTGATTCCACCATCGCCAAAGGTTCCGGGATCACCGGCAAAATCCCACAGCACAAACGAGACATGGTGCAGATCCTCGTTCCTTACGGCCGTATCCGGAGCCACCCCGAGGGCGAGGACCACAGAGTGCTACCTTAGAGCTTTGTTGGGGTCTCCACAATCGTGAAATAGGTTTTTTCCAAAGTACATTTTTATAGCTAGCTCCACCGTTCTAGCCGGTGCCTTTTGTTTGTGTGTCGCGTAGTCTACCATATGACATCTCGCCAGATGGTTCGACTAGGATGTAACTAAACTCTCCAGCTTCTCTTAATGCAATATGGGCAATGACGCCCCGATTTTGAAAAAAAAAGGTGCATTTAGGTAGTTCAGTTAAGTTTGAACATGTTTTGTATTTCACGTAGAATCGTGTGCAACGGCGGAGACTGCACGACTTTGAACCAGTATCCATATATTCGATTCTGGCATGTACACATACTGTTCCAATTGCTGCCATACCATTGTTCAGAGAGATCACGAACAATCAAATTCATTCAGAAGCGCAGCAACAAAAAGATCCAATACATACAAACAGTGCAATTTATATCAGTATTACAGTATATCATAGTTTTCACAAGCAACAGTTACATCAGAGACGCTAGCCTGTGTTGGGAACAAGTTATGCACACAACGGTAAGTATACTTCAAAGTCACGCACATAGCACACTTGCGACGGCGAAGGCACTTGTTTCTTTGACAGCAGCTAGGGTGCGTTCATCTTGGTGAACCACGGGTGCTTGAGCGCGGCAGCTGCCGTGAGCCGCTTGTTAGGGTTACAAGTAAGCAGGCCGCTGAGTAGCTCGAATCCTTCCTCGGACAGCTTCGTCTCTGGGAACTCCTTGCGCACATCTGGACCAAGCTGGCGAACGACGTGGACGAGAACCATGGCCACGTCTTTTCATCTAGCACGCCAAGGACGTCGAAGATGGCGTCGAGCTGGCCTTCTACATCCCACTCCTCGAACAGAGGGGACCCCTTGATGAGCTCTGCCATCACGCAGCCAAGCGACCAGGTGTCAACGATGGCGGCGTAGTCGGGCTTCCCCAGCAGCATCTCGGGTGCCATGTAAGACAGCTTGCCGGCGGGGTAGTACGGCGGCGACTCGTCCATGCGCATGGCGAGCCCAAAGTCGCAGATCTTGACGGTGCAGCCATCGCCGTCGCTGACGATGATGCTCTTGGCAGTGGCGACGCCACATACATGTTGCCTGGTGGCACCAGGGTAAAAAATAAATTTATCACTAGCTAATTTCAATCCACCATATATTGCTATCAAGTTATGACTCTTTTCCTTAGCAGTGCACCACCATAAATTTCGAGTTGGCTTCGCCAGTGGCTCTTGGTCTTGATGTCCCGGTGGACGACGTGGGCGTCGTGCATCTTCTTGGCGCCCATGAACAGCTGCCACAAAGACGTCGCGCACCATTGTCTCTTCCAGTGGCGAAGCCACGTTAGGCTTGGGTGGTGCACAGGCAGAAAAACATATATACTAGTAAGTAGTTTATTTTGACCATATAAATCGGTTGAAAGTAGACTATTTCTACATTGTTGTTAACATAGTGCACCACCATAAATTTTGTAGTAGCTTCGCCGCTGGTATCTTCTACCCAGGATGACACCCCGGCCGTCATCGACAACAACTCAGCACTGGCCGCTTCTTCCTCTCCACCGATCTGCTGCACCCGCGCAGAGCTCGAGGTGGCAAAGCCGGCGCCACCCGCAGCGCCCCTGCCCCGAGTCACCGGACCACCCGTCCCTCCCCACGCGGTTCACCTGGAGGTACCACGACGACGGCAGCGACGACCCCAACCTCTAGATCGGCAAGATGGAGCTGCTCTTCCAGCTGAAGGACAAGATCGATCCCGAGTTCTACGCCCGGTATCTTTGCTTTCCATCCGACAGATCCTGCTGCGGCCTGGTTCCACAGATTGTCACGGAGGAGACCGTTGGTCGAGTGGGATGTCTTTACCCACTACCTATGGCGCGACTTCTGTCCACCCATCGTCACCGACACCACGGGTGAGTTCGCGCCTGCAACATAGGAGGGCGGGCTGAATGACTACATCGACGCCTTCGAGGCCTATGCGACTCGCACGGACCTTCAGAGCCAGCTTCACCATGTCGGCCTCTTCGTCGGCGGCTTACGCGAGACTCTTCGCCAAGTCCTTGAGTGGTTTGAGCCACGCTGAAAGGTCCCTTGTGGTTTTGGTAATTGAGTGTCAACATTAGGTGAACTAACAATGTGTGATTGAGATAATACACGGAGATTAGTTCACATGTGATGATGCAATGGAGGAGCTCTATTGCATATGAGACATGACATGGAGCCATATGACCAAGGTGGTGAAGATCAAGACAAGGCTTGGCTTGATGGACTGGTTGCAAGTGTGAAGGGCAAGTCGAGGAAGTGAAGCGATGGACCGCGAGACGGTGAAGCTTGGGCAAGACTTGGCGCCGATGGACCGACGCAACGGTGAAGAGCAAGTGAGGTCAAGATCGATGAACTAATAGTGTCACGTGATGATATGAAGTGGATCATATCATTTGGTGATCGTGTTGGTGCATGTGTTGCATCGGCACTTGGAGATGGAGTGGAATGGAAATGAGCAAGGCAAAGGTATAACCTATAGGGCATTTCATTTCGCGGTCATTGGTGCTTAGAGAAGTTTATGACCGGATTTAGGATAGATGGCCGTACTATCAAGAGGGGCAAACTTGTTTGCATATCGGTCATCTAGTGCCACTTGAGCGATCTAACTTTGCGATGTGTTAGGATCGAGTGGCGTGGTAAGAGCAAAGAAAAATCCTTTGAAAATGATTGTGAAAATGCTAACACACATGCACATGATGTTGTACACTTGGTGGTGTTGGCACATTTGCAAAGGAGAAGTTGTTTCGGTGTTTCTTGGACACTTGGACTGCTCTTAGAGTGGATTACTGCTTTGATTCATTGTGAGTTGGATCAAGTAACCATGTGGGTTGTGTAGCCCTCCCTGCGAGCAAGCTTTCCATAGTGTGGGGGATCGATATTTGGGATACACATGTAGCGAGCTCTCAGCCCAAACATAACCCGAACCCCCGATCGCGAGAAAAGGAAGGACATCCTACCATGGCACCTGAAGTCTTCACCACACGAGAGCTCTCCACGCAAGGACAAGCCTCCGCCTCGCTCGGGCTCTCACAAGGCGAGCTCCTCAGACGCCAGATCCGTCGTTTCGCTCCGCCCGAAGTCTCGATGACGAGCTCCCTTGTCTTCAACGCCGTTCAACCTCGTGCGGGACCTCTTTCCGTCCTCGAGCTCTCTCGCGATGAGCCTCACGGCGACAAGCGCCGAGCTCGTCCGCTGCCTTCTCGAAGAAGCTCGCGGGTACGGGAGTTGGCCAACCACTCTCACGACAAGCTCAACCACTCTCGGCGTGTCGCGTAACCACGTGGCGCTACGAGCTACGAGGGAGAGGTCATTCGACCCCCTCGCCATACCCCGTCGGCTCCAACAGCTCCGCTACATGGTGGCGTGCGGTACATACGGGGTACGCCTTCCCATCGGCGATATGGGCACGCCCATACCGAAAGACGTCTTCAAGCTGCGATTAGAGATAAGGCGGCGCCCCCACCGTCCAAACCGCGATTCCCGCGTACGACGACGACCAATTTCGGCACCCAAAGCACTCAGGAGCTCGAAGGGAGCTCTCGCCCGAGTCGGGAGCTCATCCGGGAGCTCTTCACCGCTTCCACTACCCTGCGCACATGTTTTTACTTCTTCAAGTCCTCAACCCGAGGGGAGCTCATGTCCCCTGCCCCCTTGCGACTATAAAAGGAGAGGTAGGCCTCTGGGTTGAGGCAAGGGAACAACAAGGTTCACCCCCAACAACACAACATCCACTCGATATTGGCACTAGCCTCAATCACAGAGACTTGGGAGCCCCCTCCCTCTCTCGCCTTGCTTGTACTGAGCCCCGGTATGAGCGTTTGAGCTCGGATAGTGATCACACTGGACTAGGGAGCCCGATTTGCCCCGAACCAGTATAAATCTTGTGTCATTGTCTCTAGAGCTAGGCCATCGGAGCACGCGTTAGTCGGACATTCTTTGTGACGGTGGTACTAGACCACGACGCTTGGCGCTAGGTAGGGGCAGCGCTAGTGCGACGCGTTTCTCCACCGATGGTTTCCTGCGCCGACGACAAATGCTAGCGCCTTAGCGATGCGCCGGCACCATCGATTTCTCCGCGCCGTGTGGAGGAGTCCCTCACCGGAGCTGTCTTCACCTGCCCAATGCGGTGTGAGGACATTCCCCCGCTCCGAGGCGTCACCGACTCCGTCCCGCGAGCATGGGCGGGATTCGACTCCCGCGCGGTCAGCCCCCATCCGCGCCACGCGGATCGCCTTCGTCCTCATCAGGACCCGCTCCCAACATCCCGACGCGAGCCTCACGCAGCCTCGCTTCGCGATGTGACCTTCTCCACCGCCAACGTCCCTCTATAGCTCGCCGGAGAGGAGGCGTTGTCGGTCGACGAGTTCACGGGCAGCTCATGCCAGATGTACCCCGACGGGCAAGGCGGACCTTTCCACTCATGGGGCGGCGAGCCCCGCCACTGCCCATGAGCTCGAGCTCGCCCCCTCGATGGGATGAGCCTCATGGATTGCACCCCACGGCGGCGGTGCTTACATGTGCCACACCCCCGATGGTGCGGTAGGAGGAGTCCACTCGAGCGACGCTCCCAACACACGCCGGGATTTCGCGCACGCCGCCACAGCCGCCCTGTCGACCGTGTCAAGGCTGGGGAAGAGCTCGAGGAGCGGAGCGCCGGCAGCGGCCTAGAGAGCGAAGCCCTCCCCGCCGAGCAGGGAGGCGGACAAGAAGACGGGCACGAGGCTCGAGCTCGCCGATGTCCACATGTGCATCAACCGAGACAAAGGCCCCACCAGCCCGCCGCAAATTTAGGAGAGCCTCCCGACCCTGGCGGCCGCTACGCTCCTTCATACGACGATGCCCTACCAGGAGCCCGAGGCACGGACCCATGAGCGGCTTAAGAGGCTTCTCGAGGAGGCGGCCGTCGGTGCCACAGCGCGAAGCTCGCCACACACCGTCGGGCGAGAGAGAAGCACGAGGCCTCCTCTCACCCCGACGTCCACGCTGGGCCGGCTGATTGGCGAACCGCGTGGACACGAGGACACCTATCAACGCCCGCCGCTAGGCGGCAGGGCCGCAAGAACGTCCCTCGGGGCGGCGACAAAGTACCACCGCTGGCGACCGTGAGAGAAGCGCCGCACCTCTGACAGCGGCGACGCGGTGGCCACCACGACAACAAGAAGACAAGAGCCGCAGCCCCCCGCAAGACGCCGCCCAAGGAGCCCGTCTCCCAAAAGCGGGACCGCCGACTCCACGAGCTTGAGCTCGAGGAGGCCGAAGGCCTCGGCCACGCATCACGCCGCGTTCCAGCTCCCTCGCTCCGAGCTCCGACCCTGGTGCGATACAACGGGAAACCGACCCGCCCACGTGGCTCGGGACTATCGCCTGTTTGCCGTGCAGAGGCGGCCGACAAATGACCGCTTCATCATTCGCAACCTCCACTTTACCTTGCAGATTCGCGCGATCATGGCTCGAGCACCTCCCGAGAGGGCACCATCCGCAACTGGGGAGGACTTGTCAGCGACGTCTTCGTCGGCAACTTTCAAGGCACCTACGCCCCGCCAAGCATGACGTGGGACGAGGGGGCAAGCGCGAAAGAAGGGGAGAGCCCGCGCGACTACATCGGCGCTTCTCAAGCTTTGCAACAACCTCTCGGGAGGCCTCCGACTACGAGATCATCACCGCCTTCACCTTCGGCACCACCCCGCGAGACCACGATCCACGGGAGCGGTGTCCAAGCCCCGGCCGTGAAGGAGCTCCTCGACCTCGCCACCGCGCCATGCCGAGGGAGAGGGCGCCGCCTCCGCCGTCACGGGCAAGGGCAAGCCGAAGGGCGGCGACAAGGAAGCCGGAGGATCGAACTCGCGCAAGAGGAAGAACAAGAAGAACAAAAGCCCCCCGCGGCGACAACGGCGACGAGTTCCGTGGTTGCGGACAAGCGCAAGGCTGGCGGCAAAGGCGGCAAGCCTTCGTCCCCAAAGAAGACCGACAAGATGCTTTCGAGAAGAGCCGCGCCCGCACCCACGAGGGGGCCGGTCAAGCACAAGATGAAGGGACTGTCGTCTCATGAAGAAACACGTGATGGGCACGCCGCGTGGCGGCGACAAGGATGACGACGACAAGGCCGCCAAGCCGGCCCCGACGAGTTCGGACCGACATGTACATCGAGGATGGCGCCGTCAACGTCGTCTTTGGTGGGGCCAGCGGCTCAGGAGTCCAAGCGCCGGCGACTCACTCGGCGCCGAGGTCCTCTCTTCACCGCCGACTACCCCCGAGTACCTCAAGTGGTCGAGCTCCTACGATCACCTTCGACAAGGCCGACCACCCCGACACATCCCGTGCACCCGGAGGTACCGCCGTCGTCGACCCCATCGCCGGCACCATGCGCCTCGGGGAAGGTGCCGATGGATCGGCGGCAGCGGCCTCAACCCTCCTCTACATCCACGCACTCCAAGCCTTTGGCATCTCCGAGGCACGACTCCGCCGGCCGTGGAGCCGATTCACGGCGTGGTACCGGGAAAACAGATGCTTCCCGCCGGCGGATCGACCTCCCCTGTCACCTTCGGCACCCCTGGACAACTTCCGCAGAAGGAGGTCCTCACGTTCGAGGTGCTCCGTTCAAAAAAAAATGCCTACCACGCCCGCCATGGGGGCGGCCGTGCTACGCGAAATTCATGGCTGTCCCCAGCTACACCTACCTCAAGCTCAAGATCCCCCGGGTCTGGAGAGGGGTCATCACCGCCGACTCCACCTTCGAGCACGCACCGCCGCGAGGCCGCCGCCGCTGTCCGACGCCGACGCCGCCGCCGGAGATCGGCGTATGCTGCCCAAGATGGTACCGCCGGCGCCGAGGTCTCCCCGAGCTCAAGAAGAAGGCGAGCGGTCGAGCTCATCCGGTCGAAGCGCTGGGAGGTGGTGAGCACGAACGCAACCCACCGAGCTCGAGAAGGTTGCGGGCACCTTCGAGCCCGAGAAGGACGCCAAGGAGGTCACGGTCGGACAAGACGGGCGCACCCTTCCTCCCTGTGGGTGCCACCCTCACCCCCAAATAGGAAAGCGAGCTCGTCGACTTCCTCCCCAAGCAACCTCGACGTATTCGCATGGAGGGCCTCGGATATGCCGGGGCATACAGGAAGTCGCCGAGCACTCCTTGAACATCAAACCCGGCTCTCGGCGGTGAAGCCGCAGGCTTAGACGTTTCGACGACGACGACGCCGTGCAATCGCCGAGGAGATAGATAAGCTCTTAGCCGCTAGGTTTATCAAGGAGGTGTATCATCCCCCCGTGGATAGCCAACCCTGTATTAGTCAAGAAGAAGAATGGTAAATGGAGAATGTGTGTGATTACACGGGTCTCAACAAGGCATGCCCAAAGGATCTCTTTTCCTTTGCCGGCGCATCGACCAAATTGTTGACTCCACCTACGGGTGCGAGACACTCGCTTTTTCTTGACGCTACTCCGGCTACCACCGATCACGATGAACGAGCCGATCGGCCGCCACCTCCTTCATCACTCCGTTTGGCGCGTGGGTTACGTAACAATGCCCTTCGGTTTGAAAAACGGCCGGCGCCACCTTCCAGGTGCATGCGAGAAAGTCTTGAGCTCCGGGAAGCTCGTAGAAGCATATCGCGATGACATCGTTGTCAAGACAAAACGCGAAAGAGCTCATCCCCGACCTCGAAAATGTCTTCACCAAGCTCCGAGAGCTGGTCAAGCTCAACCCCGAAAAATTTTCGCCGGGTCCCTCGAGGGAAATTGCTTGGCTTCATCGCCTCCGAACATGGCATCGAGGCTAACCCGGAGAAAATCACCGCCATCACAAACATGGGGCCGATTAAAACGCCAGGCGCGTCTGACGACTCACGGGGCCCCGGCCGCGTTAAGTCGCTTTCATAGCTCGACTTCGGGGAACGGGCCTCCCCGCTCTACAAGTTCTTTGAAGAAGTCGGAGCGCTTCGCCCGCCGACGAAGCCAAAGAAGCTCTCGACTTCGGGCGACTCCCGCAAACCCGCCCGGACATGTCGCCGCGCCGCACCAAACGAGCCGATCCTCCTCTACATCTCGCCACCTCAAAGTGGTGAGTACCGCGCCGGCGTCGAGAGAGAGGAGGAAGGGCACGCGCCAAGGTACAACGCCCTAAGTTCGTCGGTGAGGTCCTCACCGACACCAAGACCCGTTATGCACGAAAAGCTTCGTGGTACGCGTTGTCGGGACACCCACAAGAACTTCGGGCACTACTCAACTCCCACCTGTCAGCGGTCGTCTCAAGAACCCGTCGGGGCAGATCATCCGCGGCCCCAGGTTATGGGCCGCATGGCCAAGTGGGCGGTCGAGCTCATGGGGCCGACATCACCACGCCCCCAGAGACGCCATAAAGTCTCGGGCCCTCGCCGACTTCATCGCCCGAAAGTGGACCGAGGTCGGCGACCACCCGCAACCGACGACATCGAGCAATCGTACGACGTGACCGGCGGATCCGTGAAGAAGTATGGCGCCCAGGCGCTCGGGCTTCACCTTCCCCGAACAAGGTGCGCATGAAATTGCCCGATCCCTTTACGCTTCCCGGCGTCCAACAACGAGCCGAGTACGAGGCTCGTGAATGGCTGCGATCGCACACACCGGCTCGACATCCCGCACTCGAGGTCCGGGGCGACTCCGGGCTCGTAAAAAACCAAGTCATGAAAGAGGTCGACCGCTGCGTCAACCCAAAGATGATCGCGCATCACCACGGAGGGTCCGAGAGCTCGGTGAACACTTCCACGGGTCTCGAGGTCAACCACGCCCATCGCCACCTCAACAACGACGCCGACATCCTCGCTTAAACTCGCATCGGGGACCTGCCACGGGTCCCGCCTCGGGCGGCTTCATGCACGAGCAAGACAAGCCGCTTCACCGACTTCAACGGTGAGCCCGCGACCGTGACGCGAACTCGATCGCCGACGGCCCGGGTTCAGGGCCCTATGGAGTTAGACGCTCCCGCAAGCTCGCCCAACACGAAGGCTGCCTAGCAACGAGCTCGGCCCGGCCGGCTCGGGGCTGGCTCGGAGGCGGTCAAACCCGACCACGGCGGACCCCAAAACCCGACATGGATCCCAATCGTTCCGGTGGTTCAAGGAAGGCAAGCTCCCCCGTGGCAGGAGGAATCGAGGCGATTGGCACGAAGGGCCAAGTCATTCGCCGCCCTCGTCGGAAGGGCTCTACCGCCGCGGGACTCCGCCGCCCCTCCAACGCTGCATCACCTTCTCGAAAGCAAGGGGAAGAGCTCATCAAGGAGATCCACTCCCACCGAGTGGCCATGGCCATCACGCTGCTCCACGAGCTCTCGCTGAAAGGCTTTCCGCTCGGTTTTACCGCCGACCGCCGCCACCGACGCCGGCAAAGGCCCAATGCCCAATTGCCAGCTTTTTGCTAAGGTGACGACTCTCCTCGACAATCCTCCGTGACGATCCCTCTCACCCGGTCGTCATGTCCTGGGGCTCGACATGGTGGGACCCTTCAAGAAAGACAAATTTGGGGATACACGCACCTCCTCCGCCATCGACAAGTTCTCGGCTCTGGATCGAGGTCATGCCCATCGCACGATGCCGAGCCGAGGAGACCGCAAGTTCTTCACCGGGCATCGCCCACCGATTCGGTCCCGAACTCCATCATCATCACCGACAATGGCACCAACTGGGAGAAGCCATCGACCGGGTGCAAATGCGATCACGGCATCCGCTGGCGACACGCCCTCGCCAGCCACCCAAGGACTAACGGGCGGGTAGAAAGAGCTAATGGCATGATCCCGCAGGCGTGAAGTCACGCATCTTCAAAGAGGTTCGAGAAATACGCCCCCGACGGTGGCTCGCCGAGCCCCCCGCGTCGTATGGAGTTCCGCACAACACCGAGAAGGGCCACGGGCGGACGCCGCTTCTTCCTCGCCTTTTGGGTTCGAGGTCGTCCCCCACCGACCTCGAGTACGGCTCGCCCCGCCCGTGCCTTCAACGAAGACAACAAATTACCGGGAACCGGCCAAGACGCCGCCGGACAGCTCGACGGCCCGCGACATCGCCCTCATCCACCCGCCTGCCACACCGCAGTCCATGAGGCGCCATCACGACCGCCACGCCAAGGGACGAGCCGCCGGGCGGCTCGCGGCCCCGGCCGAGCCCAGAGCGCGAAGGACAAGCACAAGCTCCTGGCCGTGGGAAGGGCCCTTCACCATCGAACAAGTGCTGAAGCCGGCACGCATACAAGCTCAAGGACCACCAAGGCCGAGTCCTCACCAACGCATGGAACATCGAACGCCTACGCCGCTTCTACCCCTAAGTGTATTTCAAATATTGTAGCTACGAGAGCTCAATAAAAGCACAAATTCGATGCAAAATATGTGCAAGACTTCGAATTCTTTCCTTGCTTACATCCGAGCAACGGACGGCCTTCGCCCTCAGGCTAAGACCCGCCTTGCTCAAGGCTACAAGGAGCGGGTGCACACCCCACGCCAAACGCACCGCTTTTTCGCAAAATTTACAAGTGTAGAGCTCGGCCCGACGAGCTCAAACTCACAAACTCACACTCTCTCCTCTTAACTCAAACGATATATTCGAAACGACTAAGTCATGAGCTCATCACCTTAGAGCATGGTGCGATCGCCCTAACGACCTCCCGCGCCCCGCGGCCGCCGAGGAACGGCCCACCATCCCGCTCTCAAAACATGAGCTCACCAAAAGTCAAAGTAGAAACAACGTCATTTATGAAAGGGGAAGACGACTTCCATTAACCATCACACGAAGCTTCCATAAGTTTTTTACAATTTGCCTCGACTACGAGGACTTAGCAAGCTCACAACTAAAAGAGGCCTAGCCTCGAGTTCCTATCCTTGCGCAGCGGGTCTTGGTCCATCGGCACCGGGAAAGGGGGGCATCCCGCACGGCTTCCGCCGCCGGCGGGCTCCTCGCCGCCCTGCCTCACCCAGAGGGCTCAAAGACTTCGAGCCCTCGGTGGCGAGCTTGAAGAGCTCGCAGATAACTCCGCAAGCCACGGCCTTCCAGCCAGCCAGCCTTCCGCCTCCACACGCATCGCCATCGCCCGGCGCCCACCCCCTTCTTCACGATGTCAACCTCGGCAAGGGTAGTGGGTGAAGACGATGCTGACGCCTTGTGGACCACATGGCCTACATCCTTCATCACCTTACGCCGATGGTCGACACCCGCCGACCGGGTTCGCCGAGTCACCCACCCCGAGGGCATCGCAGACGGCCTCAACCCGGACGCCGAGACCACGGGCGCGCCGAGCCTCCTCGGCCCTCCACTCCACGGCCTTAGCAGCATACTCCTGAGGTTCCCCGAAGCTCCCTCGCCCGACGAGGTCGCTGGTGCGCCGTCAGTCCGCCCTCCTCCCGCAGCCGCGAGCCGCGTGTGTGCCGAAGAGAGGCTTCGGAGGCGGCGAGCTCCCGACCCCTCGGTCCTCGGCCTCCCGCGTCGCTCTCTCTTCGGGATTCTCTCGCTCTCCGGTGCAGACAAAAGACAAAGGATT
Organism: Hyparrhenia diplandra; assembly: GCA_015847255.1. Lineage (NCBI taxonomy): Eukaryota > Viridiplantae > Streptophyta > Magnoliopsida > Poales > Poaceae > Hyparrhenia > Hyparrhenia diplandra. Next base: position 18,407 of record JADLZK010011239.1, on the reverse strand, counting down.
AGGCACGAGCCACAAGGCCATGGGGGACGCTAAAAGAGGAGGCACCGCCCGCCTCACCCACAGCCGTCAGAGAGCTCTGCTCGTTGTACCAGAGCTCATAATTCTCGGCTTCAAACGAACCCGCTCCGCCTCCGAGGCGCCGAGGTTGCACCACAACTCGGAAGCTTCACGATCAGAGGTTGTCCCGCCGACGAGGACGATCAGCCTCGAACGCCCAAATAAACAAGACAAGAAAGACAAGGCCAAGGGTACTCACCTCGAGCTCGGCGGCCGCGGTGCGGAGCTGCCCGCAAGCCTCGTCCCTGTCCCCCGCAGCGGACTCGCCGCCTCTGCGCCCGAGCGCCCAAGCCCTTGTTGTCAAGCTTCGCATCTAAGGAGCCGAGCTCCTCCCGCATCTTCCGCGCCGCCGCGGGCAAGCTCGAGCTCCTCCTCCCGCCTCGGGTCGCCTCCCCCCCGCACCGCGGCCACCCCCCGCCCTCGGGCTCCCTGGCAGCTCCGGGGCCCTCCGCTCCGCGAATGAGGCTGGCCGCCTCCTCCCGCCCCGGCCTCCGGGAACCGGTCCGGAGCTGCGGCGAGCCAAGCTCGTCGCATCTCCGCACAACGCCAACGCCACCGGCCGACAAAAATCCACCGGCCCTCAGGGGAGGTCTTGTCGCGGTTGTATCCCCCGATGGCCTCCCTTACGCCCTCATAACCACAAACAATTAAACAAGAAAGAAGGCACGAAACGAAGCCCCGATCGCCGCGAACGACAAACCTCGGAAAGGCGACGGCGCACTTCGCCGGCCCGATGGTCGACGACTCCGCCTCCTCCAGCACGGCGACGCTGCGGGCGGCCCGGCATATGGGGATAACGATGTCAGCGCCCCCGGCGGAGGGACGCTCGTCGCGCGACAACAAGACGGACACCTTGGCGCCCGTCGACTTCGATCGCCCCCCGGCAGAGGAACGGCACCCGGACGCGGGCGGCGATGTTCGGTGGCGGCGCCTCTCGACCGCCTCTTCCAAGCCCTCATATCGCCGGTCCGCACGCCCTCCCCTCCACGTCGGCGTCCCCATCGGGGAGATGTCGACAACCTCCTCGGGGATGGCCTCAACCTCGCGCGACTCCTCTCAACACGCTCCTCGGTGGGTCGGGTCTCCTCCGGAACTGCCTTCTCCATCTCCAACGCCGCCGAAGAGCTCATGGTAGCTTGAGTACCGTGACGCCCCGAGGCCGTCGGGCTGAAGCTCCTCGACCGAACTCAAGACGGTCCTCAACGCCTCGCCCATGGGGGATTCGGTCGGCGCCGACGGGAGTCCGAGCACGAGAGGCCCCTCAACCAGCGAGGCGCTGGTCGACAATGTCCCCTTGAAAGGGAACGCCGCCATCATCCCTCGAGCTCTTCCCCGCCGCCGTCGCCCCGCTCCCGCTGTCGAGCTCGCCAACGCCATCCCCGAACTCGCCGCCGCGCGCTGAGGCTCACCGGGCACCGAAGCTCATGGTCGACGGCGCCAGCCGAGCTCGTCATCTCTAAGCCCGAGCCCGCGCCGGCTCGGACGTCCGTCTTCGACACGTTTACGGGTGGCACGCCGCCGCCCTGAACACAACCGGAAGTCAATGCCGCGGTCACCGCTACCGCCAACGGCGACACGGCGGGTGGAGAGCTTACCTAGCAGCCACCCTTCGCTTCTTCTTCTTCTCGCGCCGGCCACGCCAGCCCCCGAAGTCGCCTCGATCGGGCGCCCGACTTTTGGCGTCGGGCCTTGGGCGCCGGGGTGCGGGCCGAGGCTGCGGAGCGGGCGCCGTCACGCCAAGGCCACCACTGGGGCGGTGGGCTCACCGGACCCGACGGGGTCCCGACCTCCCGGCCGAGAGTGCCGCCGACGCCGAGGCTCACTCCGCGGCCCGCCGCCGGGCTTCACCCTCTATCGCCTCGCCGCCTCCGCTGGACCCGAGCCCGCCCCGAACGCTCCGAACGAGGGCCTGTTGGGAGGCCGCAGCCGGGCGGCCTCAGCTCCGCGGGAAGAGGAGGTTGGGAGCCGAAGGACGCACCACGCCGACCTGTGGAGCTCGAGCTCAGAAAACCCAAGACGGCAAAGGAATGCCGAGACAAGACGACGAGCACTTACCGCCGAGGTCTCGGATTAGGGAGGATCCTCGGGAGCTCCCGCCCTCACCCCGACTTCACTTGTTTCATCCAAAACCCACCCGGTCGACGGTGAGACCAGGTGCGTTGGCCGTCCCACAAACGGGGCCTCCTTCTCCCCTCCATCTCCCACATCCTGAGAGTTCGACCGAGGGGCACCACACCGCCTTGTCGAGCCAGCCTCGATGATGTGATTCACCGTCCACCCCAGCGTCCCGAGCACCTTGATCTTGCTCACGGCCGCCTCCACGTCCTCCACGGTGTTGTCATGTGGGCCTTCGCGCCACAAAGCTCCCCCCTGGCGAAGGTACGGCCGGTGAACCGGGCGAGGGTGAGAGGGGTCGCTCTTGAGATAGAACCACCCTCCTCCACCTAGGGTTGGCCGACGGAAGTCATCCTGCGGGAAGGATTCCCGAACCTTCCCCCTCAGCCACTTGCAGACCGGGCATCGCTGATCGGAGCCGGCCGCCTCCCGCCCAAGAACGGCCGGGATCTTCGCGAAGACGTGTGCTTGAAGAGCTCCCGCCTTGGGAGGAATCCCCCCCACCCTCGCAGAGCTTGGAGAAGGCCGAAAGAAGCAGCTCCCGACTGGGCCAAGTCCGGAGCTCGATGCCCCGTGCACGAGATGAGCCGAAAGAAGTCATCCGCGGCATGCCAAGCCCACGCCGTGGAAGGCCACGAACGAGACGACATACCGCCGGCGGATGACGGAGTCTCGCGCGGCCCTCGGGCGGATGATCCACTCCTCTTCCGCCGTCCGCGAGAACGGCAACCCGGGCCGAGCGCATCGCACCGGCCGATCAACGCCTCCGTCGCCGGTCGAACGCGACCACGAACCCATCTCTGGCCTCCCGAACAAGCCACCGGTGAAGCGGGAGGTGGAAGATCAGATCTACGGGCGGGGCGATCGAGCTCTCTCTCTCGTGTGCGCAGAAAGGCAAGAGACGGGAGGTGAATCCGCCCCCGATCCCCCCGCCCTTTATAGAGCCTTCCGGCTACGGGAGGCGACGAGATGAAACCGGCCGGGGGGCCACCACGCACCACGTCCGCCCTCGCAATCGACACGGTGAGATCGGCGCACGCTGACACACCGGTGGAAAGCCGAACGGCCGCGACATTAATGGGATAACCCCCCGCCAACGGTAAAAATCCCAACGGTAAGATCTCAACGCCTATTTTTTACACAACGGGTAAAACCAAGAGCTCGGCGCAACGGTCAAGTCGCTGAGCCCTCAAAAGCGGAGCTCACAACGCGAGCTCACCGCCCGAGGGTTCGAAGGCCAGCTCAACTCATGAGCCCCGAGAGCCGCCCCGAGATGGCCCACGAGTGAGGAGCGCCTGCGAAAGCGGCATCAACGGCCCCGCGCCCGAGCCTCGAAAGGACTCGGGGCTTTTGCTTGCGCGCCCGGGTCGCCGAGGGCTACAATGACCCGAGCTTGCCTCTCCGATGAGGAAGCACCTCGCCCTGCATAACGCCGGCTCGAGGACCACAGGTCGGGCTCTCGGACTGAGGTTGATCCACCACCGATCGGACGAACGAGCCGACGAGCTCGAGCCTCACCCGACTATCCGATGGCAGCTCACCGAAAGCACTTGATCTCGGCTAACGAGGCAAGATCGAGCTCGAGCTCACCACCTCCGCGAACAATCGCGAGGAGCAGGTCGACGAGCCCACGAAAATTCTAAAGCCTCCGCGAGAATCTACTATTCTCACGGCTTCCTCGGGGTTACACCGCAGAGGCCGCTTCGCACCCATGAACGAACATCATTCCTCAAACAAGGGTCCCCGCTACGAAGAAGACCGCCACACGGACAGCATCTGGGAGAGACCTCTTCTCCCCCAAATGCTCGGGGGCTACAGTGGGGATCGATATTTGGGATACACAATAAGCGAGCTCTCGGCCAAACATAACCCCTGAACCCCGATCGCGAGAAAGGAAGGACATCCTACCGTGGCACACGGTCTTCACCACACGAGAGCTCTCCACGCAAGGACAAGCCTCCCGTCTCGCTCGGGCTCTCACAAGCGAGCTCCGCCGACAGAGATCCGTCGTTTCGCTCCGCCCGAAGTCTCTCGACGACGAGCTCCCTTGTCTTCAACGCGTTCAACCTCGTCCCAGGGACCTCTTTCGTCTCGCCGAGCTCTCGCGATGAGCCTCACGACGACAACCGCCACGAGAGCTGTCCCGCTGCCTTCTCCGAAGAAGCCTCGCGGGTACGGAGTTGGCCATCACTCTCGACAAGCTCAACCACTCGACGTGTATCGTAACCACGTAGCGCTCACGGCTACGTGGAGAGGTCATTCGACCACCTCGCCATACCCCGTCGGCTCCAACAGCTCCGCTACAGTGACGTGCAGGTACATACGGGGTATGCCTTCCCATCGACGATATGGGCACGCCCATACCGAGAAGACGTCTTCCAACTGCGATTAGAGACAAGGCGACGCCCCGACCACCGTCAAGCCGCGATTCAGCGTCACGACGACGACCAATTTCGGGCGCCCAAAGCACTCGGGAGCTCGAAGGAGCTCTCGCCCGAGTCGGAGCTCATCCGGGAGCTCTTCACCGCTTCCACTACCCCCGCGCACATGTTTTTACTTCTTCAAGTCCTCAACCCCTTGCGACTATAAAAGGGGAGGTAGGCCTGCAGGTTGAGGCAAGGGAACAACAAGGTTCACCCCCAACAACACAACATCCACTCGATATTGGCACTAGCCTCAATCACAGAGACTTGGGAGCGCCCTCCCTCTCTCGCCTTGCTTGTACTGAGCCCCGGTATGAGCGTTTGAGCTCGGATAGTGATCACACTGGACTAGGGAGCCCGATTTGTCCCGAACTAGTATAAATCTTGTGTCATTGTCTCTAGAGCTAGGCCATCGGAGCACGCATTAGTCGGACATTACGGCGGACGGTGGTACTAGACCACGACACATAGAGTCCAAGATCATCGAAAATGGAGTTCGGATGAAGGAGATAGCGCCCGTTTTACCGAGCGTGTAGGTCCGACCGGACGCTGTGACCGGACGCGACGATGGCGCGACCGACGCACCGGCCGGAGGCTCCGGCCAAGGCGTCCGGCGAGCTCGCAGCTGAATTTTGCCGACGACGACCGGCCGCTATGATCGGACTCACGACCGGACCGCGAGGTGAGTCCGGTCGGCCCGTCCGGGCCGCTGCGGGTTTGGTTTGGTTCCCAACGGCTCTATTTGGCTTGGGGGCTATAAATAGAGGATGTGGTCGGCCATGGCAGGTGCTTAGCACCTTGGGGACTTTCGTCCATGCTTGAGAGTGCTTGAGAGCCCTCTCACTCACTTGTGATTGATAGAGTTCATCCAAATCAAAGTGAGGAGTGATTCTAGTGCATTCGCGTTGAGAGATCGCATTAAATAGCACTAGGTGATCGTGTTGCAAGCCGGTGTGCTTGTTGCTCTTGGAGGTTGCCACCTCCTAGATGGCTTGGTGGCAAGAGACTTCGTGAAGCACGCAACGGAGATTGTGCGGTGCTCCGAAGGAGGATTTGTGAGAGGTTCGTGCTCACCTCGCTGGGATCGCGAAGAGCGACACTACTAGAGCGTGTCGGTGAGTACCTCCCTTGTGCGTGTGGTGTCTTGCGGTGCCTTAAGAGGCTCACTTGAGAGTGGTGTCTTGCGGTGCCTTGCGGGCGTGCCTTGAGAGGCAAGTGATCGGAGAATCACAATCGAAGAACCATCTAGGTGAAACACCAAAGGAACCACCCAAGGTGTTGGTCGACACAACGAGGAGTAGGGGGAAGTTGGCAAGCTTCCCGATACCTCGATAAAAATCACCGGTGTCAACTTGTCTACTCTTCTCGGTGGTTTGCATTCTCCAAATCACAAGCTTTGTATTTACATTCATATATACATTGTGCTTGTGTTTGTGGAGTAGCTCTTGCAATTACTAGCTTGTGTAGCTTGTTAGTTGCTTTGCTTAGTTTGTGTAGCTAAGTAATTTGAGCCTTTGGGTTAGGCGTGTGTCGCCTTGTCCTTAGCGCATCTAGTGAGCTTAGGTTGGCTTTGTGCTTTTGCTCATTAGAATTGTGTAGGAGCTCACCCTTGTTTGAAGTACTAGTGCATAGGTTTGTGTGACCTTGCAATAGAAACGGTTAGGAGCTTAAGCTAGGCTTATCACCTCATTTGCTTTGTGTAGGATCTTTTGTGAGGTGATTTAGAGTCATAGCTAGAGGGGTGAAGTCTTGGCTAAGCGAATAGTTTTAATTCCGCATTATATTCGGTTAGCCATCGCAATTAGTTTTAATAAGGACTATTCACCCCCCTTCTAGTCCCCATCTCGACCCTACAAGTGGCATCAGAGCCGTGGTCTCTCATTTAGTGGTCTTTACCGACCCGAGAGGATGGCGACTAGTGGGCTAGATGATGCTTGTTTGAGTGACACACATATTTTTGATGGCACACACTTTGCACGGTGGAAACACCATATTCTTGATGACTTGCATGCCATGGGACCTATAGCTTGGTGGGTTGTCACAAAGCATCTTGAACTTGTCGTGGATCCCAAAAATCTTGCTAGGTTTCAAAGGGACATGATCGAAGATGATTGTGATGCATATTGTTATCTAACCAATGCTTTGAGTTGTGATATGCTTAGCAAGGTGAACCTCAAAGGATCCGCACATGAGTTGTGGGAATCTATCAAGAGCACCTTTGGAGATGCCTCTACATGGGATGATGGTGAATTTGAAGTGGAGGCACCCATGGAGGTAGTTCATGAGGATGTTGAGCATGATTGCTCCACCTCATGGTCAAGTGATGATGATGATCATTCTACACCAAGTTCACTTGACAAGGATGATGATGACGCTTCAAGTGTTGCAAGTGATGATTCTACCTCAAGCACACTTGATAGCAATGATGATGGTTCATGCTCCGTCAATAATGCTACCACAAGCCCATCTACTACTTTGACACATTGTCTCATGTCACTAGGTGACACAAAGGTATCAAATGACAATGTGATTGATCATGTTGATTCTTATGATGAGCTTGTTAGTAGACTTGCTAGCATGACCATGTCTTTAGAAAATGAGAAAGCAAAAACTTTGAATTTGGAAAATGAAATCTCTTTTCTAAAGAAAATATATGAACAACAAGAGCATCTACTTTATGTTACTACTTGTTCACATGATGTGCTAAAATTGACTCATGAGGAACTTAGTATTACTCATGATAACTTGGTACAAGACCATGCCTTTCTCACTAAGAAGTTTTCAAATGAAAAATCTAAAACTAGTGCGAGTTCATCTCTTGGGTCAAATGATCAATCACATATTTGTGCTAACCCTTGTGATGTAGGCAAGAAGAATGTATCCACCTCTTGTGATGATTTACTTGATATATCATGCTCTTCACATATAAATGCTTGTTCTACTTCTATGTCTTGTGAGACTAACCTTTTGAAGGAGAACAAAAAGCTCAAAAAAGAAAGTGAAGAACTTGATAGCCAAGATTGAGAGGTGCTACAATTCAAAGGTCACCTTTGAGCAAATCTTGAAGTCTCAAAGATACTATGGTGACAAGCATGGCCTTGGATTTGAGAGGAGGATGACAAAGGCCGAAAAGAAAGGGCAAAGCAAAAGAAGCAAAAGAAGATGGAGAGGCTTCAACAAAGGAAGCTATCTCACTCCATGTGCTATCGGTGCCATGAAGTGGGACATCTTGCTAAGGCTTGCCCAAATGAAGAAAAAGCTCAAGTTGAAGAAGGAAGAAGAGAGGCTCAAGCATGTCAAGTGCCTCAAGTGCCGCACATGGGGTCATCTCACCTCAAAGTGCCCAACCAAGCAATTGGTGAAGCAACTAGAAGAGCCTCAACCAAAGCAACAAATTGAGCAAGAAAACAAGCCCCAAGATCAAGTCAAGGTCCATCTTAATGATAAAGTTGATGACTTAAAGATGACGAAGAAGAAGACAAGAAGGGGTGGCAAGGCAAGAGCAAGGCATCCAACTCATATCCAAGATGCCAAGATGATGAGCAAGATTCAAGCTAAGAAAATAAAAGTTTGCTCACATCAAGTGCTTTGAATGTGGAGACATGGGACACTTTGCCTCGAGTGTCCTAGCAAGCTTGAGAAGAATGCTCAAGCACCTCATGAGAGGCAAGGCAAGAAGAAGCATCAAATGAGCAAGGAAGAATGGGCTCAACAAAAGAGAAGATGCTACTTATGCCGGGAAAGGGGACACATGGCTCATTCATGTCCCCTAGGTAACGATTCTAAGCCTATTTCAATTGATGATGATAATGTGCTTAGAAAGGATGACAATGGTACCTCTTTGGTTACTATTGCAAAACATCCCGCTACTTATACTAAGGCTGTGCCAAAGTATGTTGCACCTAATTTGAGAGGACCCAAACAAGTTTGGGTACCATCGAAAAGTGGATGATTGTTTGTAGGTACCATGGCATTGGAGGCTTGATTCAATTGAGTTCACATTGTTCATCATGTTATTGAGTCAAGTAATGAAGCCTAGTGCTATTATATCCCAATGCCAAGTCATGACAAGTGAAGTCCAAGTGCTACAACATACAAGTGCTTATATTCTAGTTGTGGTGATTCATTAGAATTATTTGATGGCTTTCAAATATTTGTGTTGAAGCTTGCTATTTGATGATCATGAGCTACAAAGGTATATTCCTAAGTGATCACACATATTTGGATGCATATGAGTTGATTGAATTGGATATATATATGCATATGTTGCTTGCTATGAGATGTTTGAATGGATTAAATGCTTAGTAGTCAAATTTGAGTTGGTTTGAATGGATATGATCATGAGATGATTTTTAGTATGTGATTTCAATGGATATATGTCTTGTGAGAATATTCAAACAAGTTAGCATCAAGTTTGATTCAAATTGGTGAAGCATAGCTCAATTGCTCAAATCTGTCCACTATTGCAAAATCTGAGTGAGCTGTGATCTTAGTCATGTTTGGATTATCAAACCTTATTGGAATGGCTTGAAATTTGGTATGCATGCTCAATACTTATGGTAGAAGTTGCTGTAAAAATTTTATGATGAGAAGATAAGGGATACTTTGTTTTGGAGTGGAACTTGTCAACCATTTTGCAGCAGTTTTCAGCATGTAGTAGTGTGGGAAGATGTGAAATCTGGTAGCAATCCATAAGGACTTTGAAGCTCAAATTTTTATGGCTGCTAGATGACTTAGCGTTGCACATCTCCATCAAATTTTGTGGCATTTCAACATGTACATTGTGAGATATGGTTTATTCTTTGAGATGTATAAAATCTGCCAGAAGAGTGACAAACATTGGATTGATCAAGAGTCACTTTGATTGAAAGGTCCTCAAGTTGGTTTCATATTTATAAGTGTTTGAGGCACCTAAGTTTGGTTTTGAATTGAGTTAAAAGCATGACAAGCAATGAGTACAAAGGCCAATGATTTGGGGGAGTGTACTTTGTACACCTTTGGTACTCAAGGTTGAGATCAAGACCAAGCTCAAGATGGAGAGACAAGTTTGAGTTCAAATGATCATTAAATCTCTTCAAGAAGAAAGAAAAGGACTTAAAGAAGATCTCAAGATTACTCATCATATCAAATCCATCACTTGGATCAATCAATCAAATTCAATTCAAGTGAGTGTCAAGAATAGTTCTTGGTGAGATCACTTCTCCCTAGGAGGGGCGTGCCGCCCATGAGTGGGATTGACAAGTTGAGATACTTGGAGGGGCCAACATGGAAGTGATGATCTAGGGATATTCAAGATGCTTAGTTGAAGAAATCAAAAGGGTTGATCAATAAAAGGAAGCAAGCAACACCCAAAAGAGAGAGACATTCATGCAAATTCAAATGGTATTCTCTCATGTAAGCAAAGATCAAAAGAAAGTAAGCCAACCACAATATGAAGATAGTGCACTTGATCATTAGTGGTTTTCAATTCATATGGGTGAAGCAAGGAATTCAAATTAGTATATTTTAACTTCACCAAGCTATAGAAATGGACTTCACATTGCTATTGCGGAGGGAAATTGGAATCATATTGACTATCCTCTACTCCAAGATATCAAAGGTATCATTGTAACGTGCATGATCATTTCATCCCTTACTAGTATGCGGTTAGTGCATATAGTACATGCTTATTAGGATCATGCATGACAAATGAAAGGTTTCAAATTTATTGCTACCACTATTGCTTGAATGATTATATGATCTAGTGGTTTGTATATGAATTTGTTCATGAGCTAGTGATCCCATGTACTTGATCTATTTTGGAATGCTATCAAGTTACAAGTACAACATTGGCAAGATAACCCTTCATGAGGTGTGAAAAAGCTTGTCATTGGATCAAACCGGACTTGGAAGCTAAGGCAATTCATTTAGTTCAAGTCAACAAGAAGAAGCTCATGGAAACAATCTAGTTCAAGAATTGAATACAATTGACAAATCTTTTCAAGTGGCATCCACATTGCAAGTTTCAAGACATGGCTAGATTATTACATCATCTTTACACGTGGTATGTATCCTACACGTGGTATTCAACTCAAGTAATGTCTAGTGCATGAAATTGGTGGTTCCACAAGTGATCCTCAACTTTAAGTGATCAATTCAATTCAAGAAGGCTACCCTCACCAACAAGAGTTCAAATTGTTCAATGGATTGACATATGCTTTGACAAAGGGGAGGTGCCCCACCTCAAGTTATCAAGGTCAAAGATCCTACAAGTGACCTACATGTGGCATTTCAAGGTGGTTTTCATGCTTCCACATGTACGAGTTACAAGTGGTGTCATTCCATCATATGGTGTGTCCATCAAAATGAAGATTCAACAATCAACTATCTATCCCTAGTTGCACCCTTTGTATCAAAAGAGGCATACCTTTTATGGAAATTGATGACAAAGGGGAGAGATTGGAACAAAGATATGAACATGGGGAGAGAATGAAACATGGACATGGACCATGAGGGAGCAACATTGAAAAATTGAGAGGGATCAAAATTCTTGGACATATGAGAAGCACACAAGTTGGGGGAGCAAGCTCATGAACTTGTTTGTTGCATTTGATATGTGCATATTCATGTGCTTGCTTGCATTTGCATAAGTTTTAAAAATTCTTATATGCAATGCTTGTGTGGTGTATGCTAGTTATAGAACTTGCTTGATGATATGGTAACTAGCATGCATAGGTTGTAGCTAGACATATATATGTTTCACATGAATCAAGTGCCATTACATATAATGTTGATCTCACATGGTATCTTGAGTTTTGGAGTATGTCTAGTTACATAGATGATGTTAAGGATGAACTTCAAATTTGCAACTCCGATTGGTATCACGCTTCAAAGGTTTATCCTATACACCTTAGCATCACTTTGTAGTGTTAACCCTCCCAAAATTTTCATATTTATGCATGTGTGCAAACCTTGAATTCAAATCAATTGGGCACACATGTAGGGGGAGTTACCACTACCAAGTCGGGTTTTATGGTGCTTATCCAAATCTTGACATTGAGCTTAAATATTGGATAAGTGACATGAAATCCAAACCAAGTTAGCAATTTATACTTGTATGAAGTGCTAACTTGGAATTTAATCTTCAATTTCATATCTTTGTAGTGTTGCCATCAATTACCAAAAAGGGGGAGATTGAAAGGTCCCTTGTGGTTTTGGTAATTGAGTGTCAACATTAGGTGAACTAATAATGTGTGATTGAGATAATACACAGGAGATTAGTTCACATGTGATGATGCAATGGAGAAGCTTTATTACATATGAGACATGACATGGAGCCATGTGACCAAGGTGGTGAAGATCAAGACAAGGCTTGGCTTGATGGACCGGTTGCAAGTGTGAAGGGCAAGTCGAGGCGGTGAAGCGATGGACCGCGAGGCGGTGAAGCTTAGGCAAGACTTGGCGCCGACGGACCCGGCAACGGTGAAGAGCAAGTGAGGTCAAGATCGATGGACTAATAGTGTCACGTGATGATATGAAGTGGATCATATCATTTGGTGATCGTGTTGGTGCATGTGTTGCATCGGCACTTGAGATGGAGTGGAATGGAAATGCGCAAGGCAAAAAGGTATAACCTATAGGGCATTTCATTTCGCCGGTCATTGGTGCTTAGAGAAGTTTATGACCGGATTTAGGATAGATGGCCGTACTATCAAGAGGGGCAAACTTGTTTGCATATCGGTCATCTAGTGCCACTTGAGCGATCTAACTTTGCGATGTGTTAGGATCGAGTGGCGTGGTAAGAGCAAGAGAAAATCCTTTGAAAATGATTGTGAAAATGCTAACACACATGCACATGCTGTTGTACACTTGGTGGTGTTGGCACATTTGCAAAGGAGAAGTTGTTTCGGTGTTTCTCGGACACTTGGACTACTCTTAGAGTGAAATACTGCTTTGATCCATTGTGAGTTGGATCAAGTAACCATGTGGGTTGTGTAGCCCTCTGTAAGGTCCTAGATGGCTAGAGGGGGGTGAATAGCCTATAAAAAAATTCTACAAACTCAACTCAACAAACCGATTAGTATAAAACACGGCGTAAAGCGGTTTGCACTAGCTCTAATGGTCTTGCAAGCCTTCTAGTGACAAGACTAAATATTTCTATGATCTCTAAGTCACACAAAGTCTATGTCACTACTCTATCTAGTGAGCAATCCTAATATGGTCCTTATGCTAGCAAGAACAACCTACAGAAGCAAGTGCTAGCTCTCTACTCAAAGTAAACTAAGAAAATAATGCTAGAGTGAGAAGCTTGTTATACCGATGTGTAGAGGATGTCAACCAATTACTGGGAAGAAGAAAAGCTATCAATCACACGAAGGTGATGATCCACACAATGAGACAACGAACAAGTCGATTTGTTCACCCGGAGTTCGCTTGTACACCGACAAGTTACTCTCCGGTTGTGCCGACCAACACAAGGATGGTGTTTGAGCTAGGCGGTGCCCTTGCTAGCCTCAACACACCACTCACAAGTGAGGTACCCAAGACACGAGCAATGTATTCCTTGCACTTTGTCTTCCCGACGAGGAGTGCGTGATCCTCTCACAATTTCGCCCGGAGGTGGCCAAGAAACAATCTCCTCTTCTTGCCAACAACTCCATCAAATCACCAAGCCGGCTAGGAGCGGTGTCTCCATGAGAAACAAGAAACTCACCGCTCACAACGATCCCCAAGTGTCTCTAGATGCAAGAACTTCGATGCAAATGCACTTGGATCACTCTTCTCTCAAGAATGAAGCTCAAATCAAGAATGAGAGAGGAGGGAGGCTTGCTTGCTTGCTCTAGCTTGTTAGGAATGATTCAAATGACCAAGAGAGAGAGAGAGAGCAAGAGGCAGCCAAGGGGGTATAAATACCCCTCACCACGAAAATGTGGCCGTTGGGGAAAACCCACGGTTTTACGCAGCTGACCGGACCGACGACCGGACTCACCCAGTGAGTCCGGCCGGTGGGTCCGGGCCACAACCGACAACCCCCGAACAAAGATTGGACCCCAGCTAGACCGGGTCCGTCGCCGCGTTCGCTCGTGCTATGGTCAAGACCGGAAGCATCCGTCGGTGCGTCCGGCCGGCCGAGGGCCGAACCCCGGTTTACACCCTTCTTCGGAATTCGACCGGACTCACCGACCCGGTGCGTCCGTCCGGATCCGGCCCGCTTCCCGGTCAGTGCGTCCTGTCACGCCGAGCTGCGAATTTTTTGTCGTTTCGTCGTCGTTCCTTCGCCTTTTGCTCCAAACCGACTTCCGTCACTTGTTTCTTGTTGCCGACACGTCGAAGAACACCTCGACACCATGTGTTAGCATTTTCAAACATTTTCACCAAGCGGAGTTAGCTCTTTAGGTTAGAATGCATGCATATGAATTTTGAACCTAAAGGCACATGAGGACCGATATGTACGATAAGTTTCCCTCTTTATAGTACGGCTTATCGATCCTATAACCACCCACACCCTCTATGCTGTCTTGGGTGTGAAATCAAAAAAGCCCTATGGATATACCTTTGCCTTGGGGACAATTGATCTCCGAAACTCCACCGAGTTGCATGCTTGATCAACTTTTGGGTCACCTCGAACCCTCATCCATGATCACCACACACCAACTCAAGCATGACCAATCTCCAATCTAGTCAAACACTTAGCATCGAGAGATTAGTCCTTAGGTGTCACTAATTAGCCAAAACCAAACAAGAGATCTTCAATCTCCCCTTTTTGGTAATTGGTGACAACCCGCATAAAAGGTTTATGATTAATGTTTTTGAACATACAACGGTTGTCCAAGCATTTTTCTTACAAACATAGGATTGGACAAATATCATAGTTCGGTTTTGGTAGCATGAGCTCCCCTACATGTATGCCACGAGTTTAGAACGAAGCATTGCATACATGTATGAATATTGAAATTGAGGGTGAGCTATGTTACCAAAATGATGCTTAGGTGAAAGAAATGGACCTTTGAAGCGTGATACCAATCGGAGTTGCGCCATTTTCACCATACAAGCATCAAGGTAACTAGATTTTCATCAAAACTCAAAGTACCACGTGAGATCACATTATGAACAAGGTACTTGAATTAAGAGCGGAAATTAGAAAATCTAGCTAGCTCCTATGCATGCTAGTTAATCAACCACTTGAAAAGCAACTTGTGAAAACTAGCATACACCACACAAGCATGTATATTGAATTTAAATACATGTGCAATGAGCAAGTCATATGTTAGTGCACAATCAAATGCAACAATTTGTCTATGAGCTTGCTCCCCTACTTGTGTGAACCATTTGTAAATTCATGACCATCATGAAAGATTTTCAAAAACATGTGAAATTTTTAATTTTCCAAAACCTTTCATGCACTAATCTCTCCCCCTTTGTCGACAATTTACACAAAAGGTATGACCATGTTGTGTTATGGAAGAGAGAGTAGTGCTCAAATTTGATCAAAATTGGATCACTTGTCAAACATATATTTCGGTTTGAACCAAAGACAAGCTTCTTCACACCTCATGACAAGGGTTATCTTGCCTATGTTCAAGCATATGTGTGAAAAGATAGCCAAATTCAACACTTGAGATTGCAAGCCCATAAACATGTCATATGTCATCACTAGATCAAACAAGCATAAAGAGCAATAGTGATGGCATACATACGTTGAAATCCTTTGATTTTCCATGAATGCTTCCTAAGGCACAAGTTATATGTCTATATGTTCTAACAAGTCCTTAGTTATCATGAATGCCATGCCAAACAATTTCGCGCACCATTGTCTCGGGTGGCGGCGGTATGCCAGTGCAGCGGCGCTTGTGGAGGAGGTCGCCGAGGCTCGAGCCGACGCACTCCATGACGAGGGAGAGCTCCATGGTGGCCGGATCGCGGGCGAGTCCATGGAAGCCGACGACGAAGGGGTTGTCGCGTGCGCCGCGCCTCAGTAGGCACGCCTCCCGGAGCAGCTTCATCTGGCTGCAGATGTCCGTGGCGACGAGGCGCTTTGATGGCCACGGTCTGACCCGTGGCGCGGTGGCGTGCCTTGACGACGGCGCCGGCGGAGCCCATCCCGAGACAGCACGTCTCCTCGTAGTCATCTGTGGTGCCGATGATGGCGATGCGCGTCGTGTTGTTGCGCGCCGCCGGGGTTGTGGTCTTGTGGATGGCGGCGGCGGCTGTGTGTATGCAGGCGGCCATATTAGGGCTTGCTTGCTGCAGGCAGGATCGCAGGACGTTGGGGAGAGGCTGCTAGAACTAGAAGACGGCGGCGGCCATGCCTTATATACACTAGGAGCGACTAGTTGAATACGATGCTCGTATCCGACCCTGTCCCGCCATCTACGTATCCGACTCGCGGCCTCGCGCGAGCCGTGGACGCGTACAAGCGAAGCTAATAAGGCAGACTCGCACGCGGGGCGTGGCCTGTATGTCATGGGCCCTTCGGTGCCTGCCTTGCTCGGCCTGCATCGCATGTGGTGCATGCGGCCTTTTGTTTTAAAAAAATTATATTTCTTGCTAATAAATTCTTTTGTCATTGTGCTGGTGCTTTGATGCCATTTATGATTTGTGTGAGCAAGAAAGATTTTTGAGTTTGTATATTTTGTTACCATATTGTTGAGAAGTGAATTCTACTAATGATTTTTTCTACCTCAGTACATACTTTTTTTTTAGAAAGGACGACAAAAAAGCTTTGCCGCGATTTCTATTAGGCGAAAAAAAGAAAAAGGCAAGTGCCGGCCCGTTTTTTTTGGAAACCCAGGCCGAAAAACCATACAATTGAGAAGGGTACCCTACTCTACCTGCACACCTAGGCACCAAAACAACTCAACTCGTGCCACAACTGGCACCCACTCAACTCAACTTAGGGGAGTGATCTACTCCACCAACCACTTGATGTAATAAATCACAACTTCGACTAACAACAACAACCCGGATGGAAGCAAGATATACAAAGATAGCACCGCTCGGTTGGATTGGGTCATCAACACGAGGCTCCATCCTCGCCACTTGGTCGGATTGGGACATTGACATGAAGAAAGGCACCAACACCACATCAGCCAACTAACTAACAACTCCACCAAACAAAACTCCTCCACCACCAGCAGCACCCACACAAACACGATCGCAGAAACGACGACACAAGTGGCCCTGCCGCGAGACAACTCACAAATCCCCAACGACGCCTCCAAGAAGGTTACGACGTCCGAGCCCGCCATCGCTTGTCCAAGAAGGACTGGGTTTACACCCGAGGAGAGTGTCAAGGACGCGATGCCCTCAACGGGGGAACGACACCCGCAGATGCCGCCATCGCCGGCTTTCGCCAAATAATCCCACAACACAAACTACGATCAAGAAGCCGGGTCCCCGCCAGACGCCAACGCCGCCGCCAAAACCACCAGCCGGTCTCGCGGGGGTCGACGCTGCCGCCACACAAGCAACCGCAGCGCGCCAAAACATCCCACCAACTAGATCGCATACCGAAGGTCGACCTCCCGCCACCATGCACGCCCACCAAGACTTTGTTGACGCCAAAGCCTCCACCCCTACGACGACCGCCCGCGGCAAAGCCTTGCAAGCACATGGGGGAAGGACAACATAGACGAAGACCGCCCCCCCCCCCCAACGCCCCTAACATGAGCCCCAGCCACCGCCCCAAAGAGGCCACCAACAAGAAGGAGGAGGGGGACAAGCGTAGAGGGAGGGAACCCCACCGCTATCCCCTACGCCTGTCTTTGTCACCGACACATCCCACTCCGCCGGGTGAACTCCAAACAGCCGCCGGGCGAGCCCCCAAACGGAGGAGAGCAGTCCCAACCTGGCACATCAAGACCAATGTACCACCACGGTACCGCCGCTCTGCCACCGCCATGGCTGGCCCGCCACCACGGCAAGACCGACGGCCGCTCCACCACCGGCAGGGGGCCCGACAGCCCCCTCCACCACCACCCGGCTGTTATTAGCCCGGTACCGACCACCCACCACCACCGGAGACACGCCCCAACCGACCGAACCGGCCGAGAGAAGGGCGTAGCACCACCACCACCTGGCCCCCGTTGGAGCCGCCCGCTGCAGCCTCTGCCCCCGTCCCCACTCTCCCCGGCACCTTGGTAGCACGATACGGAGGAGACGAAGCTTTTGCCATGGAGCCCAGCCGCATCCCACTGCGGCAGCCTCCTCCATCGCCCCGACCGTCGCTCACCGCCAAAAACGCCGCCCGCAGCCACCTCCATCGCCGGACCGTGTCGATCCGACCCCCCCCAGCTCCACGCCGCCGGAGGGAGGAGGGGTGCCGCCCGCCGCCAAACGCCCCCCGCCGCCGCCTTCCCGGCCAGCCGGGCGGCCTTGCCGGCGGCCAGCTCCGGCGGCGCGGCCGGAGTTGGGGCAGGATTGAGCGGCGCTAGGGTTCCATGGGCCTCCTCGTCGCCAGCGTGGGAGACGACCGGGAGTTGGGCTGCTGTTCAGTTCATACTTTGTGACATGTTTTTGTTTGTTTGTTTTGGTAACCATGAAGACGGTTTAGTTTCATACATTATACTTGAGAAACGAAGCCAGGATAGTTTTTTTACAATCAACATAAGTTGAATTGCCCTTATAGGTTACCAAGTCATCCCGTGCATGCTGAATATGTAGTTTTCTTTCTTGTCATAACACAGATGGCAAGGTTGCAACTAAGACAACTGGGGCCAACATGTTTTGTCTAGTTAGTATGTTCTGAACTCAATATAGCTAGGGGCTCGACTTGTGTAATATGTGAACACAGTACAGGAGCCGTGGGCTGGACTTGTGTAATATGTGAACACA
>JADLZK010011238.1:0-78855 GCA_015847255.1 Hyparrhenia diplandra | reverse complement strand
CTTTATGGGCTTAGGTTTCAAGCGAGGGGATTTCTTGGCTGTTATGTCCTCACTTCGAGCAGCACCAATCGCCCAAAGCGAGATGGAGACCAGGCATTTAGCAACTGCGCCACACCGATGGGGATTATAAGGGACGGACAAAAAGTTTGTCACAACCCGCCCACCTACCCCTCAACCCGTGGGATGCGCCACAAAAGATAGAAAACCCTTAGTCTAGACACCACGTCTACACTAGTGATTATTACTACGGCGTGTCGACAAGGCTTACCGTCCCCAGGGGTCCTTCTACCCGAGCATCGCCCGAAGGAACGACTATCAATCCGTAATTCTTTAACGGCTAGATAATATGCTTGAAGAACAATAAGCTAAAAGATAATCACAAGCTTTCTCACTAAAGTGTAAGTAGCTTGTAGAGGTACAAGCGGAGCGTACCGACAACTCCCAAGACTCAGACTTCCTAGGAGCCAAAGGCACACCGGGCGGACCAGACAACTCCGGTAGAAGGAACCAAACTTCCTTCTAGCCTTTCCTCTCTCACTCTCCATTAGAACTAAGAGGGAGAAGAAGAATGGAACTCTCTCCTCTCTATTACATTGTGGCTCCTCCTTGTGTTGTATATGAATTGGTGTGTGTTGTTGAATGAGGGGAGAGAGAGCCTCCTTTTATAGGTAGAGGAGAGGGGGCTCTTTTGGAAAATGGCCATCCCACATGGAAGGAACAAAACCGACCTTGGAACACCTTCCTAATCAGCCCAAACCGACCAACCAACGTCGGAACACACTTTTTGGAAAGTGATGAACCGCCTCGAGAAGGATGGGCCCGAACCGCCTCCATACGGTGCGCTTTTTAAAGTGCGCGCCGCACGCAAAGGTAAAGCCCATTTTGGCTGAAACTTTGTAGGAGTGCGTGGGCCTCGGAGTAAGCTTCGTTTTTGATTTGTTGGATCACCGAAATCCGATTTCGTATGAGAAAGTTATGCCTAAAATACTAAACCCATGTCCTCGACGTCCGGTATGATTTCATGTTGGATTTGGGCCTTGACTTGTTGGGCTTATGTATAGATGTTGATATTCATATTTATGGGCATTTCTCCTCTCTTATCCTTGCTTTGCTCATGTCCATTTAGGGCCATGTTATTCTTTATCGTTTTCCTTTACTTTTGGCCCGAAATGTGTATGTTTCCACCATTGTCCTCAAAACAAGTGAAGTACCAAAACTTATGGAAATGGTTAGCTCAAAGCCCTATCACTATTGTGTTTTGGTAGTTTTATACTAATGTTGACGGTATAAAATATGTAGTTAAAGACCGTCAACAAACTCCCCACACTTAGTCCTATGCTCGCCCTCGAGTGAAGGCATAGGGATTAAAGTGGTTCAATCTCCAAGATGTAGACTTGCATACAAGTTATTCGGGCCTCACCTGCTTTGTGAGCATTCAAGAGTGGCTACCATGTTTTCTTGGATGATTGAGCAATGGAACGGTCATGAAATCGTATCTCCCTTGCTACTACTCATGTGTAAAGACTTGGTTGGGGTTTTTTTTGAAGATAAAATAGCAATGCTCCATGGTTGATTCTTACATAGTCACTCATTTGTGTTTCCTTGCCAAAGCACTCTTCGCTCTCACTCATCCTATCTTTTTTGTAGGGTTTTGTGGATCTTTGGAGTGGAGGGTTGCATACGTACCTCTGTATGTTTTGTCGGATCAAGCTCGGATCGTTGGAAAGAAGTGCCATACCCTTAGATCGAAATGTGCAAAAGTGTGTGGAGAGTATTTGTGGTATATTATATATATATATATATATATTTTTGTGGTTACTCCTTGACTCATGGTCCTCTTTCCCTTCTTTTTGTATGCTTCTAGAGAGATACAGGCTATTTTTCTTTTCTCGCATTTCTTCTTCTTTTTTTTTTTTTTTTTTTTTCTTTTGTTTTTTTTGGAGATGTGGGCTCTACTCGCCCTCGGACACGTGTCCATTTTTCATCTCTTATTCTTTTCTTTTTTTTTTCGCGACTGTACCTTTCTCTCGCATTTTTCTTGATAAATGGAGATGATCATGATATAATGAATGGAGTACTTATTTTGTGGATGGTAAAGATGCATGTTGTGTGCAATTCTCATTGTGAGAACCGGGCGTGTATATGTGGGTGTACGTGTTTTTCGATCTTGGGAGTATGAGCCTCTCTCAACGCGGATCAACTGAGCTGATAAAACTCAATACTGAGAGGGAAGTAGCTATAGTGGATATTCTTGTCATAATTCAGGCTTTGGTAGGATTTGGCTAAGTCAAACCATGAGCATTTTTTATTTTAAATTTTTCAAGATAAAACCAAGTCTCATTGCATAAGAGAGCAAGTGTCAAGTCATTCTACCATATCTCAAAGCTCAATTGTTTAGATGAACATGGGGTCCCTAACAGGTAGTTGCTCATCAAAGTATGGTTTTTGGCGAGGAGTAAAGTGTATGCATGCCATGAATCAATTGGTAGACCAGAGATGGAGTTTTTTTTCAAGAAGTTTTGTCTTTTTGATTTATTCAATTTCAGACCTCAAAACTTTATGGAGGATGTGAGAGAGAGGGAGTAGCACAAACCACCGCTTGAAGAGGAAGGAGTTAATGGTAGTTGTTCGTCTTGTCCTTCTCCATTGTGAATTGCTCGGTGTTCGTGCAATTGTGCCGGGAGATCTCGGGTAGGTGTGCTTATATGCTTAAGAGATCTCCCCCACACTTATTCTTGTACTGTTTTATTTTAAACAAAGAAAACAAAATAAAAACAACAACATGGCTCTATCGGCAAGGATACCATGGAGCCTTTATTATGAGAACTTTATTTTATTCTATTTATTTTATTTTATTTTTTATTTTTATTTGTTCACCTCAACATGACTCACGCAAGGCTCATAAAAAAAAAGAAAGTAAGCATAGCCTTGATTCTTCTCCAACATAAAATACTTCCACTGATCATGACAACAACGCTCTAAGTTCATTAACCAAGATCCAACGCCATGTCGAATTTTGATTAAAGGAGATCTTTTTAACCTAAGCACCACGCTCAATTTAAAAAGACCTATGGATGCATTACACGTGTACACATGTAGGTGCACCCAAACTCAAGCATATGCCATGGCATGGAAAGCATAAAGTTTTATTTTCATGGAGACAAGAAATGAGTGAGGAGATGGTGAACATTACCTTTGCATACCTGAAGTGTAAATACCATCGGCATTTATGGATGAAGCATCGAGGTTGTTGCGGCGGTTTGATTGATAGCTCAGCCAGGTCCATCTCAAGGCTAGGCCACACACACACAAAACGTGTGTGCGGGCCATGGACCTTGATGATAGTAGCAAAGAATGAGAGGTCATCCCCTTTTGCTTGTTAAAAGCAGGGCCGGGTGGAGTCGGTAGCATATTAATATGTTTCTTAACCATGTGGGGCCGACACGCTCCTCTCCTCTCTTATTATTACTTTTCTTCTTCTCTCACTTTTTTTCACTTTCTCTCTTCTACTTTTTTTTTTTTTTCTTTTTTTTTTTTCTCTATCTCTATTTCTTTTTTTTTTTTTTTTTTTTTTTTTTTGTAATGTCATCATCTTTTATTCACCCTCATTTTTTTTTTGTATGATCCCTTGGTGGATGGAACTTGGGATTGTCACCATCTTCCCCACACCTAGACTTTTGTGTAAAAAGTCAAGTGTGCAAGGTCCTGTCTCCTCTTGAGCATATTCCATCACCCATGAACATCATAATAATATATATATATATTTTTTTTGTGATGTAGCCCTCATGTTCTCGGCGTCGCATGCCTCTTTGTTCTTCTCAATCGATCTCCACCGAAATGGTTAGCGACAAGAATACCCGAAGGTGCATACTAACTTGATAACATGTTCTTGCTTTTATTAATAAGTAGAGAGAAAGACTTTTTGTGCTCTTTTTTTTTTTAAGATAGTCCAGGGGTATCTCTGGCGGTGCTTTTTTTGGTGGTCGTAAGCTTGACCGTGGGAAAACATCCTGCGGTGATGATGGTGAAGTTTCCGGTTTCACCACTAAGAATTTAGCATTATGCTCAAGTGGCAAGGTTAAGCGTCATCATGCTACTACGAGACTTGCAACCATTCTCTTAAAAAGGTTTACAATGAGAACCAAGAGATGGTTGTGATCTTCATTGAAGCACTCGGCTAGAAGCAAGACAAACTCAAGAAGACCCAAAGGTGAGCATGTAGGAAGTCTCAATTGACAACTTGTTATGCTCAAAAATAGATTTCCGCTTGGTCTCAAGAGTTGTTGCTTCGTGCATGTCCATGGCACATGAGGTTTTCTCTTCAATCGGCCGGAGGGACATGACTTGTGTTCGTGTGAGGGCGATAGGTGTTTCGTTTCACTAAGATGTGAAAACAACTTGGGTGAAACGAGTAGAGTTATAAACCCCCCCCTCGAGCGGGTTTTGGTTGGAAAGATGTTTTAGCCTTTAGGATATATATCTAGGTGTAAGAGGCGGAAACACTCTTTCCTAACTTCTCATCATGGCTCCCCTCTATAGGTCTTTCGTGAAAAAGCTTTTTCCGAGAGGGTAGCCTATGAGAAGATCGACACCAAGGATGGGATAGATATGGAAGTCTAAGCACGGCTCGGTTTACGAGGTTCCATCAACATCCTTGAATTCAATCGCGAACTCCGGCGGGCGAAGCATTCCTTCCTTCATTGTTCGTGGTTCGGAGAGGGCTCAACGATCGGTTCCAATGGCGGTGCCGGAATGGCTCGACCGATGAGGGCTCCTCAATACTTGACATGCCATTAATGTGGAGGGGAAAATGTTCTATTAAACGGGAGAAGCAAGCTTCTCTAGGATGTGTTCAAGGGTTTTCCTATGTTCCGTTGCAAGTTTACGTGCAAACGACCCTCCAACGGTCATGTCAAGGCATAGGGCAAAGATCTATGTCAAGACCCGAACAAAAGATATGCAAAAGCACACTATCGGGTAGTGACAAGTCTAGGCCAACATGTATAAACATTATAAATCTGGCCTAGGCTGCACCTATGGACTCCTTCTCATCCTACTTGAGATCGAAGATTGTCCTTGGTAGGCATTGATGGGGAAGAATGCTAGACAAAAAATTGTCTTTGAGTTCTTCTCAGTCCCCATTCAAACTTCCTACGACAATAGTGTACTATTGTTTTGCTTTCCCTATGAGGGACAACAGAAACAAATTCCACATGTGAATTTCTTGGATCATGCCATGAATGCTGAGGCATGATCATAATTCCTCGAAATCTCGTAGGTGGCAACATAGATTTTCAAAATAGTCACCAGAGATGGAGTATGCCCAACCAAAGTCTTTTTTAAATTAGGGTGAGTTCATAGCCGATAAAAAAAATTTTGGTTTTCAAAAAGATTGTGGCTCTTGTGAACTCCCCATTGAAGCGAAGGTTTTTGAAATGGATTTGGCTTCATTTTTTAAAAAAGAAAAAATAAATAACTATTTTTGTATTTTTTTTTGGATACAACACACGGGTGCTCTAGACTCGGAGAGAATTACGACAACCATTCCCGAAGAATCGCGCGAGAAAGCTTGTTGACGTTTCTTAACGCACGTATAAATCCAAAAGCGCGACGGAATTATCGTTGTAGCTTTCACCCTTAAATATTCGGGTATCGTATTTTCCACGAGGAACGGTTGCGCTCTAATCTTTGAGTAGGGTCACCCTAGGATAACTATGGATAGCGAGGTATCTTTATGGGCTTAGGTTTCAAAGCGGGGGATTTCTTGGTCACGTTATGTCCTCACTTCGGGCACCAGGCAATCGCCCAACCGGGATGGAGACCGGCATTTAGCACCGCGCCACACCCGAACGTGGGGGATTACAAGGGACGGACAAGGTCGTCACAACCCGTACCGCCTACCCCCTCAACCGTGGGATGCGCCACAAAAGATAGAAAACCCTTAGTCTAGACACCACGTCTACACTAGTGATTATTACTCGGCATGTCGACAAGGCTTACCCGTCCCCTGGGTCCTTCTACGAGCAGCATCGCCCGAAGGAACGACTATCAATCCTGTAATTCTTTAACAGCTAGATAATATGTTTAAAGAATAATAAGCCGAAAGATAATCACAAGCTTTCTCACCAAAGTGTAAGTAGCTTGTAGAGGTACAAGCGAGCGCACCGACAAACCCTCGGAGACTCGACTTCCTAGGAGCCGCGGCACACACGGGCGGACCAGACAACTCAGGTAGAAGGAACCAAACTTCCTTCTAGCCTTTCCTCTCTCACTCTCCATTAGAACTAAGAGGGGAAGAAGAATGGAACTCTCTCCTCTCTATTACATTGTGGCTCCTCCTTGTGTTGTTTATGAATTGGTGTGTGTTGAATGAGGGGAGAGAGCCTCCTTTTATAGGTAGAGGAGAGGGGGCTCTTTGGAAAATGGCCATCCCACATGGAAGGAACCAAACTGACCTTGGAACACCTTCCTAATCAGCCCAAACCGACCAACCAACATCGGCAACACACTTTTTGGAAAGTGATGAACCGCCTCGAGAAGGATGGGCCCGAACCGCCTCCATCCATGCGGGTGCGCGAGCACCAAAAGTGCGGCCGCACCAAGGTAAAGCCCATTTTGGCTGAAACTTTGTAGGAGTGCGTGGGCCTCGAGTAAGCTTCGTTTTGACTGTTGGATCACTGAAATCTGATTTCGTATGAGAAAGTTATGCCCAAAATACTAAACCCATGTCCTGCGGCCCGGTATGATTTCATGTTGGATTTGGGCCTCGACTTCTTGGGCTTATGTATAGATGTTGATATTCATATTTATGGGCATTTCTCCTCTCTTCTCCTTACTTTGCTCATGTCCATTTAGGGCCATGTTATTCTTTATACGTTTTCCTTTTACTTTTGGCCCGAAATGTGTATGTTTCCACCATTGTCCTGCAAAAAACAGTGAAGTACCAAAACTTGTGGAAATGGTTAGCTCAAAGCCCTATCACTATTGTGTTTTGGTAGTTTTATACTAATGTTGATGGTATAAAATATGTAGTTAAAGACCACAACAATCATCTCTAGTGGGTTCATATTCATCATCATCATCATCATCACTATCATCATATTTTACTTCATTATCACTTAGTTCTTCATGCTCATACAATGATACCTTAGTGGTCATAGCCATGAAGCATGATGGTGATGAGTTTCAAGAGAGATGGCTTCTTGTGTTGGCCAATTGCACTTATTGCCTTGGCCTTGTCTTCCTCTTCATCGGAGAAGTCATCACTATCCTAAGAACAAACAAAAAGCACCATTATTTGTCTTCTTAAATATTATGGTCTTGCTCTTTTGTTTGTCTTGCCACTCTTGTATGACTTTATCTTTTCTTTTTCCTTCTTGATTGGGCATTCGGTAATGACATGATAAGGGCTATCACATTCAAAGCACTTTCTTAGCTCTTCGTTGCCCTTGGATGAATAATTTCTTCTTCTTGAGCCTTGTCCCATCTTCTTGTCCTTCAAGACTTTGCTAAATTTCCTCACAAACATAGCAAACCCTTGATCAACCTCATCTAGATCAATCTCCTCATCAACTTCTTCTTGAGCCTTGGACTTTCCCTTAGCCTTGGATGAGGTGATGGCGGCCTTGAATGCCACAACCTTCTTGCTCTTGTCATCTTCCTTCTCTTCTTCATCTTCCATGCCATCACATTGCTCATCGGTTAACACCTCATCAAGCAAGTCACTAGGTGTCATGGTGTCCAATGCTCCTCTAAATAGGATCTTCCTCAACATCATGAACCGCTTGGGCAAGCACATCAAGAATTTGTGCCCAAAGTCACGATCCAATGTCTTCACACCCAATGCCTTGAGATCATTTACTATCACTTGTAGCATATGGAATGTGTCTGGTATGCTCTCATCTTTCATCATCTTGAAATTCTCAAATTCACTCTTGAGAACATACAAGTTTGCACTCTTCACCACCTTGGTGCCCTCATAGGTCTCACATAGCTTCTCCCACACTTCACTTGCCTTCTCAAGGTCCTTGATACCCTTAAATACCTTGATATCCATGCCATTATACAATGTGTTCAATACCATGGTGTTGCATTGCTTGTTTGCCTTGTCGGTGGGAGTGAGATTGGTTGGATCAAGGATCACATAATCCTTCTCGGTCACATCCTATACTTGGTCATTGATTGATCCCAAGTACATCCTCATGGTTCTCTTCCAATAATCAAAATTCTTGACCCCATCAAAGAACGGAGGCTTTCCTCCAACATGGTTGAACACAACATGAGCCATACTTCACACCGGATCGTTGTTAAGCCTTGTAAAATGGTGACCATGGCTCTGATACCACTTGTAAGGTCCTAGATGGTTAGAGGGGGGTGAATAGCCTATAAAAATTTCTACAATCTCAACTAAACAAACCAGTTAGTATAACAAATGGCGATTAAGCGGTTTGCAGTATCTCTAGTGGTCTTGCAAGCCTTCTAGTGACAAGACTAAATATTGCTATGATCTCTAAGTCACACAAAGTCTATGTCACTTCTCTAGCTAATGGACAATCCTAAATATGGTCCTTATGCTAGCAAGAACAACCTACACAAGCAAGTGCTAGCTCTCTACACAAAATAAACTAGGAATGTAAATACAAGTGAGGAAGCTAGTTATACCGAAGAGTAGAGGCAATGATCCAATCATCGGGAAGAGGATGAACAATCAACACAATAGGATGATGAACCAATCACCAAGACAATGGACACGTCGATGTGTTGACCCGGAGTTCACTTATACACCGACAAGCTAGTCTCCGGTTATGCCGACCAACACAAGGATGGTGCTTGAGCTAGGCGGTGCACTTGCTAGCCCCAAGCCACCACTCACAAGTGAGGTACCCAAGACACGAGCAATATATTCCTTGCACTTTGTCTTCCCGACGAGGAGTGCGTGATCCTCTCACAAATCACCGGAGGTGGCCAAGAACAATTACCTTTTCTTGCCAACGCCTCCACCAAATCACCAAGCCGGCTAGGAGCGGTGTCTCCAAGAGAAACAAGAAACTAACCGGCTCACAACGATCCCCAAGTGCCTCTAGATGCAAGAATTCGATGCAAATGCACTTGGATCACCTCTTCTCTCAAGAATGAAGCTCACAAGCAAGAATGAGAGAGAGGGAGAGTTGTTGCTCAGCTCTAGAATGTTAGGAATGATTCAAATGACCAAGAGAGAGAGCAAGATGCAGCCAAAGGGGTATAAATAGGCCACATCATGAAATGTGGCCGTTGGGGTGAAAATCCACGATTTCGCGCGGGGTTGGACGGGGCCGACCAGGACTCGCCCGAGAGTCCGTCGATGGGTCCGTTAGGGACCCGACATAAGCCGTAGACGGCGGTGACCCCCTTGCTCCGTCGCGTCCTGTCGGCGCTTTTCGGTGGGTGCATCCGGTCAATCCTCGGCCGAGACCCCCCCGTTGGTATTTTTTAAGCCTACTGTAAATATTTATAATAATCCGTAAGTGAACGGATACTAGTGAGCATTTCACCGGGGAGAGAATTTTAATATCGAATCCACGGGGAGGATGGTGTGAGGATAACTAAAGAATATAACTAATCCCTCGAGCAACAATCAAGGAACCAAGAGGATAAAGAGATAAGGAGATTTCTATGGTTGTCTAATTCTTATCCTTGTAAGCAATATTCATATTGTCATAAAGGGAAGCACCCAAAGGAAAACATGGACAAAACATGCAATCCTCCCAAGACTTACACGCCCAACTAGTCTTATAGACAGAGGGTGGATTACAAAGGACTCAACAGACTTTGTCACTCCCGCGATCTACCACACGACCCGGAATATAAGGTGTCATCACAAGCAACCCAGGTCTAGGCACCATGCCTAAACCAAAGCTACCCTCTAATCTATAGGGTCCTACTGATTAAAGTACTCAAATAAGAGTTGTGAACAAGTAAGAACATTCACTTACTCAAATAAGAAGTTGATCCACCATAGAAGTCTCCGGGATCAAGTACCAATGTTAATGGGACTTGATTCCTATGGTACAAGATGTAGAGGAGTCACCGACAGTCCCTGCTTCGCCGCCAGCCTCTTCCCATCACCAACACTTTAACTCTAAGAACAAGATTAGTTCTAGTCTCTCTCATGAGACATGGATCTAATCTCTTCTTGACTCTTACTCTTGATTAGATCTAATTAGATCTAATCTACTTCTAATTACATGTCTACTTCTACTTCACTAATCTCTAAGAGAGAGATAATCCTTACATGGGACCCCTCTACAACCGAGAGATAATGAGATAGAATGAGTTAGTAATGAATTAGGGTTTAGCCCCGGGGTCGGGGGGTCTTCTTATATAGGCCTTGGCGATGAGCGATGACCATTGGATCAAACCCACCTTCAATAACGCGGTGTAGATACAACCTCAAGGTCGGTTACAAACCGACCTAGGAAGATGAGACCGGCAGTGGGACCCACCGGAGGCCGGCCTAAAAGGCTCTGGCGCCGGTAGATAGATGATCCTCTCGGGATCTCCTTCCTCTGGTGTCTTCTAGTATGTTCTAGAGTGTTTTAGTCCATATTTTGGGTCGAAGTTACTTCACGGTCAAGTTTTGTCATCATATGTGATGTATATTCCTAACTTTCTCCATTCTTCTGCATTTATCTCATTAAGTCCCCTCGAAAATATATAAATCAACAAAGCTCGTGGAAATTATGTTAGTAAAGCCCCTAGACTTATGTTGATATTTATTTTATGCCCTTATTTATGTTTAGTTGACTAGTAATATTATGCTATAACAAAGTGTCAACAACCCCCAAAACATGCTTATTGGAACTTTGATCGGAAGCACCGACCGGACCGTCCTGGTCCGGATTCAAGCGTCTTCCTGTCCAACGAGTCCGGTCACCTCGAAGCTACGAAAATCCATCGTTGTGTTGTCGTTCCTTCGCCTTTGCTCTAAACTGACTTCCATCACTTGATTCTTGTTGCCGACACGTCGAAGAACACCCCGACACCATGTGTTAGCATTTTGAAAACATTTTTGTCAAAATACGGAGTTAGCTCTTTAGGTTAGAATGCATGCATATGAATTTTGAACCTAAAGGCACTTTGGAGGACCGATATGTACGATAAGTTTCCCTCTTTATAGTACGGCTTATTGATCCTATAATCACTCACACCCTCTATGATGTCTTGAGTGTAAAATCAAAAGGCCCTATGGTTATACCTTTGCCTTGGGCTCAATTGATCTCCAAACTTCACCAAGTTGGACGCTTGATCATCTTTTGATCACCTCGATCCATCCTCCATGATCACGTGCTCCAATCTTGTCATGACCAATCTCCAATCTAGTCAAACACTTAGCATCGAGAGATTAGTCCTTAGGTGTCACTAATTATCCAAAACCAAACTAGAGATCTTCACACGCGCGGGTCCTCCCTAGGAGCCTGCTACACGGTCAACATCCTGAAAGGTCCTAAATAGCTAGAGGGGGGGGTGAATAGCCTAATAAAATTTTCTACAAAACACTAGACAAACTTGTTAGAATAACAAATGGCGAAATAAGCATTTGCTCTAGCTCTACTTGTCGGCAAGCCTCCTATTGACAATTCTAGTTGCTATAGTCTCTAATTCACACGCAAGGCTATGTCTCTACTTTACCACTAGGTGAACAAACTAATTACTCTAGCAACCTAAGCAAGTCTACTCTAACTACACAAGCACAATATATAAGAAAAGTAATGCAAGTGTATAGAAGTGATATACCACAATGTCGAGGCTAGTCAATCCAATCACGGGGGATGTTGTCACAATATGAATGATGAATCCAAATGCCAAGAGACAGCAATCACAATGGAGAGACACGAAGATTTAACCCGAAGTTCACATGGGCACCCTCAAGCTAGTCTCCGTTGTGCTGACCTTCTCACGTGTGGGGCAAGGTGGAGCTCACTCCTAGCCAAGTGCCTTTAGGCTACTTGCACCCAATGCAAATGAGAGGTACCCAAGACACGAGCAATATATTACTTGCACTTTGTCTTCCCGACGAGGAGTGCGTGATCCTCTCACAAATCACCGGAGGTGGCCAAGAACAATCACCTTATCTTGCCAACGCCTCCACCAATCACCAAGCCGGCTAGGAGTGGTGCTCTCCAAGAGCAAAAGGAAATCCACCGGCTCACAACGATCCCCAAGTGCTACTAGATGCAAAGATCAAAGCAAAGTGCACTTGAATCACCTCAACTCACTAGAATGATGCTCACAAGCAAAGGGAGTGAGGAGGGGGGAGTGTGCTCAGCTCTAGAGGTGTTAGGATTGATTTCAAATGACCAAGAGACCTCCCAAAGCCGGCCAAGCATGTATATATAGCCCTCATCACGAAATGTGGCCGTTGGGGGCAAAACATGCTCAAATCAGCCGGCCGGACGTCTTGGCCGGACTCACCGATGAGTCCGGTCGATGAGTCCTGGGCCACAAACCGACAAGCCGAAATAGGCGAACCGAAAAACATGCTTATCGGAATCGACCGGAACCACTCACCGGAGCATCCAAATGAGTTGCGCTTCGGTCGCGAGTCCGGTCCACCGGGTCCGGCCGCCAGCGAAGCCGCGAATTTCCATCATTGTGTTGTCATTCCTTCCCCTTTGCTCCAAACCCACTTCGACACTTGATTCTTGTTGCCAACACGTCGAAGAACACCTCGACACCATGTGTTAGCATTTTGAAAACATTTTTCATCAAGTACGGAGTTAGCTCTCTAGGTTAGAATGCATGCAAATGATTTTTAAATCTAGAGGCACATGAGGACCGATATGTATGATAGTTTTCCCCTCTTTATAGTATGGCTTATCGATCCTATAATCACTCACACCCTCTATGGTGTCTTGAGTGTAAAATCAAAATGGCCCTATGGATATACCTTTGCCTTGAGCCCATTTGATCCTCGAAACACTCCAAGTTGCGCACTTGATCATCATTTGGATCACCTCGACCTATCCACCATGACCACCATGAACCAACCTTAGCTTGACCAATCTCTAACTAAATCAAACACTTAGCATAGAGAGATTAGTCCTAGGATGTCACTAATTAGCCAAAACCAATCTAGAGATCTTCACATCCTCAAGGTGTGGCGCCGTGAGGACCAACTGGACGACGGCGGGAACTTCGCCACTTCTTCCCCTAGAGCCTCAAGCGGCGGCGAGCGGCACAAAGGGCGCCAGTGACGCCGTTCCACCGCCGCCCGTCTTCACGGGCCGATCACGCACGGTGCTCGATCGGCCCACGCCGGGCACGCACCTCCACGGGTTCGACCCGCGGCTTCTTCTACGACCTCCTCCTAGGGGTTTGTGCATCCCCCGCTCATTTCCCATCGTTTCCCAAACTCCCGATTTTTGATTGACCGTGACCTTCTCCTTCCCGGCCTCCTCCTCGGGTTCGCACGCCACCACGGTCGAGGAGGACCGCACCCCGCCTGCCCCACCCCCCCATCACGGAGGATGACCGCGCCCTACCTCGATCCACGTGCCTCACGGATGTCGCCCCGGCGCAAGCTCTCAGCGCACCGGCTCCCGCCTCGCGGCCACGGCCACGGCGAGCTTCATTCCGGTGGCCTCAAAGGCCATCAAGCTCAAGGCTCTCTGGCGAGAGCCTTGCCTCACTCCCTCGGTCCTCAAGCGGTGGCCGTGAGGAAGGCGATCAGCGAAAAGCCCCCCATCATGCGTGACACAGGCCGGCTCACCAAAGGCGGGCGTCCGCAAGCGCGGCAAGGCGATCAACGTGGCCTCTGCTTGGGGAGCAACCCTTGTGCCATGATCGATCATCTCCACAAGCCCTCGCCGCTCCCGCCCCCGCCGTGGTTTGGAGCTCGACGCCATGCCCCTCCTTTGTGTCTGTCGTCCGGTACGTCTCCGCTGCGTGCCGTGCGTTTTCAAAGACCCTCTCCGGCCAGTGTCCGTGACGGTGGCTACCTTGTCCACGATCACCTCTTAGTTCGCCGCCGCCTAGCTAGTTCGTGCAATCCGCTCCTCGCTACCGCTATGTACTTGAACCGGGTGCCCCCGCGTCTCCATGAATCAAAGGAGTCTTGCTTATGTCGTCATGTCCTGGAACGTGCGTGGCCCTGGTCTATCGGAAAAGTGCGATGTTGTATGTGACACCATCTTCATATCCACCCCCACCTAGCGTGCCTCCGGGAATCCAAACTAGACACGATCTCTAGTCACAACGAAGAAGTCCTTCCTCCCCTCCTACCTTAGCGACTTTGATGTTGTGGTCGCAAAAACGGATCTCGGGGAGGGATTGTCACTACGGAACTCCGGCATGCTCCGGGCGGGTGACCCGATCAAAAGCACCTACTCCCTAACCATCCCCTTCACGTCCACGACCTCGACCCACTCCTTCATCCTCACAAATGTTTACGCCCCTTTGACCACCGCCACACCGATGCTTTCCTAGCCGAGCTCTACGCCCCCGCCCGCCGGACCGGATGTCCCCCCGGGCTGATCATAGGGGATTTTAATCTCACTAGATGCCCCGAGGACAAGAACACGCCGACGTTTGACCGGGCCCTAGGCGATAGGCTCAACACCACCCCCTCAACGCCCTCGCCATCGTTGAACTCCCACTCCTTGATCGCGGCTTCACCGGTCCAACAAATGCTCCTCCCCAACCCTCGCTTTGTCGAACAGGCTTTTGTCTCCATCGGCTTCACGACCAACTTCCCCAACTCCTCGCTCACCTCGGCGCTGGGCACCCCTCCGATCCGTCCCCCCTCCTTCTAACCATCCCCACCACCATCCCAAAGAGCCACCGCCTGTTTTGAGACCGCTCGGCTCAAGAGTCCATCCTACCTCCCCACCGTCCCGGGCCTTTGGTCAAAGCTCACGCACGCTGGCGGCAGACATTGTTGGCGCCTCTCGTCGCAAAGGTTAAGGCCCTCCTCCAAGACGAGTCAAAAGCTTGGACCCGTCCACACAAAACTCACCCCACTGCTTACCACAATGCCTCCTTTATCACCCTGTTTGCTTGATATGTATGAAGAACCGTTGACCGTAACCAACGACATATTTTTCCGTCAACTCACTACCATAAAGGGAGTAAAATTAAACCTTTTATACTCATATACTTTTATCACTAATAAATTCCACTTGTAGTGTCTTGTATTTTATTTTGCAGATTTATAATAAAAGCAAGTGGAAAAATCGACCAAAATACGCCTTCGAGCGCATTATTGCAAAACCCAAGCCCAAGAGCAAATCGATCCAAAACATCAAATCCGGGCGAGTACAGGCCCGCCCCACAACTTTTCGGGCGAAAGACGACACCCCACCGAGACCCTGGCGGGCCGAGCCTAGGGGGTGCTTGTAGCCTTCACACCAAGTGCGGCCGCACCCTCCCCGAGGCGGTTTTCGGCCCGGCCTCGAGGGGGGCGGTTCGTGCACTTTCCAAACGGGGTTTCCCGCCCTCGTTGGTCGGTTTCGCATACAAGGAAGGTTTACCAGTGTCGGTTTTGATGTAAATTAGCACTTAGGCCCCTCCTCCAAGTGTATAAGTAGGCCCCCTCTCTCCCTCTCTCTCAACACACACCACTTGGAGTCCAAAGAAACCAGCAATTTCTCCCTCTCTACTACCTCTACCTCTCTCTCTTCTTCTACTTCTTCCTTCTTCTTCTTTCTTCTTCTTTATTCTTTTTTTGGTTAGTACTTGGAGTAGAAGAGCTACAAGGAGGGCTTGTCTCCTAGAAGAAAGTGCTTTGGTAATACATCTACTCTATGGAGCATTCTTCTATTTGCAAGTCTTATATTTATGTTCTTGGCCTAACTTATGAACTAGAGTATAGTTTTGTTCATGTTCTTGTGTTGGTATATGAACTAGCATATAGTTTACATATCATAATCTTGACATGTTCATTACAGTTCATCATCGATCATCATATGCCTAACTTGATTAGAGGTGGGATAACGGTTCGTTGTTCCTTCGGGTTTGCTCTTGTTCTAGTCCATCCATTCGGCACGACGAGTGAGGATCCCGGGGGACAAGAGTAGTGCTCTAATATGCGGGCATGGTGCCCGGTATTACGACACCTGCGAATATGAGTACATGCCACGGTTGAGGGGGTAGGCGGCTTGGTCGTGACAAGCCTTGACCGCCCCTTGAAAATCCCCCACGTTAAGCTGTCTTTGTAGGAGTTAAATAATGCTTCTATTGGGCCGTATGGCACCCGGAGTCACCCTATTATCCTAGACCTAACCACGCTTAGATCGGTTTGCATATGATCCTAACTATTTATTTGTATGGCCATGACTAGATACATTAGAACTACTCCATTAGGTTATTCATTTATTCTTTATCTATTTTCTTTATCCTTTTGTTTGGTGGATTCTTAAGTGTGTGTCACACTATCCATGAACCATTACTTTGCTTACCCCCTCGTTATGAACATTTTGGTCTAAGCAAACACATGTTCCTCTATTCGGATGCCGGGCTAATTTATTAATCACATGCCTTCCTTTGGGAAAATATAAATAACGATACCACTGAATACTTCCGGGTGAAATGCTACAATGATAGATCCGTGCGCTTGCGGATGAATATCTAAGATGGCAAGATCTATCCGTTGACAATCTCATTTTGGGATCACCGACATGGTGGTTTACTTGAGAATGTCGGCGGTGCATTCGACGCTCTTATTGGGGATGGGTTTTATACTGTTTCCTTTGATTGCGTTAAGAAATGCCAACAAGCATTTCTCGGCGCCGTTGTTTGAGAAGGCATTGTGAAAAAAAAAAACATAAATAAATAGGCGGCTATGAATATGAACCGTGTGCATGGATACCATTTGCTCATACAAAGCTAATCTTTTATGTTTTCTCCCATTTGTGGATGAAAAACAGGATAGTGTATGTCGGGTTTCCTCCTGCCGGGAAAACTTCACCTCCGATCTAGAGGCACTCCTAAGGAAGAACCGGTCTCGCACCGCTTCTTCTTCAGGCCCGACCACCGACGGTCGAGACCGACATCCCCGCACCAACCGCAACTCAAGCCATGGCCCGGGAAGTCGCCGCGCTGCGATTTCTCAACTCCCGCTGTCACCAACGTGCCCACCGGGCCGGCGGTGAATGTGGCGGACAAAAAAATCCCGAAGCCAGATCGGCGATCACCATGGTGCAAAGCCGGTCCATTCAATGGACTGCCGGCGAGGGGCGCAAATGCTCATCTCCGGCACTTCCTTGAGCCATGCGATACAATAGTCATCAAAGATGTCGCACAGGGCGTCATCAGCTCGTCTGTTTTCCTTCTCCCTCGTGGGGAAGGCGAAACAAATGGTTCTACAGGACAAAGAAGTCGCCGTCGACGTGGGCCAAGTGCTCCGCGGCGTTCCTCGCTAAGTTCTTCCCCATGGGCAAAACCAATGCCCCGAGGGGGAGGATTGCCAATTTCGGCCGGAGACATCAATGGAACCCATCCGGGGCGTGGGAGAGGCTGCGAGAATACATTCTAGCATGCCCGCACCATGGGATGGAGAACCGGCCGGTGCTCTAGAACTTCTACAATGGTCTCACGGCCATATCGAAGGGGCACCTCGGCGCCCATTGGCTTTGGTGGCGCATTTTTATCGCTCACCATCGATCGGGCAACAGCCACGATTGATAAGATGGTGGCAAATCGAGCTGGGGGCGAAGACGAGCCACAGCCAAAACACAAAAGGCATGCATACCGTGAAGGAGGCGGATATGCTTGCCGCAAAAATGGATCTTCTGGCGAAGAGACGGAGGAGCGCGGCCACGGATGCTGCGCCAGCAGCGCCCGGTCCTATGCCACGAGGCGCTCACATGACTTTGTGAGGCGTGTGGTGAGGTTGGCCACTTTCGGGGGGATAACTGCGCCGAGACCCGTGAAAGAAGCTGCCTTCATCAACAACGACAACGGGTATCGCCAACCGCAATAGGGGCTGGAATAACCAATCCTGCCACCATTCCAAGGCAACCGGGATACAACTCCAACTATAACCCCGTCGGCCATCATTGAAGGACCTGTCTTTGGGCCGGGCGAAAATTAACGAAAATCTCACCAAAAGATGAGCCACCAAGACAAGATCTTGGAGGGAATGAATAACAAGCTTGAAGGGTTGACATCACCGTGAAAAACCAACTCGGCTTCAACAAGATGATAGAGACACGGCTAGCCCAAATTGCGGCCCAAGTGCCGGTTAACGACTCGGGAAGGATCCCGGGGCAACCCGAGGTCCCACGAGTCGATTAACATGATATCTCGAGGCTCGATCAACCCGGAGAGAGAAGAAGATCCCTATGGACTCGCCATTCATTGCCAAGAAGGGAGATCACGGGCGTCCGATCATCGGTTTGTGCCATTGGCTCCCCACAATTTTGCTAATGCATTTTGTGACACAGGGGCGGTATCAACGTGATGTCCAAGATCACCTTCAACAAAATCCATGGAGGGACACTTACTCTGCCAAATTAGTCCTCCAAATGGCGGATCAATCAACAAGGCGACCCGGAGGGAATCTTGGAAGACATGTTGATCAAAATTCAAGATGAATACATCCTGCCGACTTTGTGGTCCTAGATATGGGCCCAAAAGAAGATGTGTCTCTCCTCACGGGGAGGCCATTTCTATATACGGCTAAAGCGACATCGATGCGGGGAAGGGCTTCATCGTCTTCCATATCAAGGATAAAGGCGGTAAAATGCCCATTCATTGGGTACAAGCAACAACACACCCGGCAATCATCATCATCAAGACCGGTGTGGAATGTTGAAGGATCGCTCCGAGACCCCTGGGGCGAGTACCTCGCGCCAATAAGGGGAGAGTCGACAGTGACTATAAATAACCCGCTCAAAAAAAAAAATATATATCCAAAAGAAAAAAAAATGGGGTATATCCAAAAAAAAAAAAAAAATAGGTATATCCAAAAAAAAAAAAAATGGGGTATATCCAAAAGAAAAAAAAAAAAATGTGTTTTTATAAAATATTTTATTGTCAAAATCAACAAAAAATATTTATTACATAAAAGTCTATAAAGAAAATATTTTTCAAAAAATAAAAAGTTTTCATGAAAATAAAGAAAAATATTTTCTACATAAAAGTATATACAAAAAAAAACTTTAAAATAATTTTTCTATTTTTTTAAAATAAATTTATATTTGAAATTTTTTTGGAGAAATTCAAAAAGGGGAGAAAAAACGGCCCGAACCGGCGATGAGCACACAACGGCCCACGAACTTTTCGTGACCGTTGGACACGCCCGACCAAAGCCGAAGCGGCGGCCTCTCGGGCGAGGTGCTTGTAGCGCACCCCAAGGTGCGGCGCACCATCTTGCCGCGCCGTTCGGGGGGGCGCCTTATTGGCTCCTAACCGGATTGTGTGAGGCGGCCCTCGGCCGTGGGCTCGGCTATAAATAGCCCGAGCACCAGGTGTGAGAACTCCCACCCCTCATTTTCACTCTCTCTCACTCTCACACTCTCTCCCGCTTGTTCCACACTCCATTTTCTCCACCAAAAACATTATGCTTAAAGCAAGATTTCGGGTGTGAAAGTTCATACTTTCAACTAACCCTTGCACACCCGAGGTCTCGCTCGATCGTTTTTCGCGGTAGCCATGAAAGAAAGCCGGGAGGATCTTCGCCGGGTTGAGGCGGTCGTCAAGGCGAGCTCATGACATACAAGCACAAGCTCCGGCCTCAACTTCGACAACCTCGAAGACTCTCCTATGCAAGAAGATCTTTGCACCCGTCGGGGAGGAAGAAGCTCAAGCTCCCCGACAATTGACCAAGCCGCCACGCCATTACCTCGACCTTCGGGAAGGACGGGAGATGCAAGCATATCTCCTACTCAAGGATCGTGTGTTCCAACACACGCCCCGAATCGACCCGACCTCCTCGATCGTACGGTATGGACGATGAACTTCTTATCCTTTGGAGAGCGGTCGGGTGGCGAGGACATTCCCTCTCGAGGAGGAAGGTTCTCGCCTCCTAACAATTCAGTTTTTATGCACACTAGTAGAGGATCAGCTAGGAATTTCTTTCCGCCTCTTTGGTACACTTTATCACATTACATGGGTGGACCTAGCTCGTTCTTGGGGGTTTCAATTGTAGATGTGCAATAAATATAGATCTTTGCTCTCCCCGGCTTTGTCGAAACCACTTTTGGGAGGAGATATCCGGTGCACATGAGGCGGTACTTTCAAACCTCGCCACTCACGGATCCGGCACCCATCACTTAGATTTATCCATCGCCGGATCTCGTTGACTTTGTTTCCTAGACACGGTGTTAGATGGGTGAATGAGGTTGAATTAAAAATTACTCTATCTTGTTGTTCACAAGGTTAAGGTAGCTCCAAAGTGGTGGAGATGTGCGGGAACTTTTTACATATTATCACAAAAGTTGTTGTTCTGTCACTGCACATCTCTTATCACACGCCTCGCTTCTGCGATTGGGGCTTTGGAAAATCAGCGAGATAGAGTACATTTCTACACCCGGGGACCTTTGGGATCATTGCGTAGCTAGTGCGGGGGCACTTAATTAAGGTTTTACCATCTAGCGAGCTTGGTCATCTTTTTTCACGGCTATGCAACTATAGTTCGGTTACCTAACCCGGACTTACAGGTTGTATAAAAAGCCAGCACTAACATTTGAGCTCGAGGCTGGCGATAGCTTGCCACGAAAAAAGATACCCCCATCAGTTCTTCACGCAGTATTAGGAGACCGAAGGTCGGATCCTCCTCCCACGAGCCCTACTTCACGCCCGCGGCATCGGCCACGGCCTACACCCGGTGTTCCGGGCGGCATGGCCTCACCCTATGGGGACCCCGGGGTAATACCGAGTATGATCCTAGGTGGGAGCCGCGCCTCAGATTCACCGGCACCATCGAGTGGTGGCCTCGAAGGAGATACAAAGCGGCATGGAGGGCCAACAGATTTGACTTTAACGGCAGGCTCAGATGATATGCCCCGCCCGCCGGCCGAGGGCAACCACCACAAGGGGTAGAGGCTATCGGTGTCCAGCTGCGAAGACTCGACATCCGCACTAGGAACATTGAGCACACGCTCAATACCCATGTGCAAAATACCGCATGCGATGGCAATGAAGGCTGGGAAGCGGCGAGTCGGCAGAGATGGACCCAATTGGAGTCCAACATGGCTACTCGCGACCGCCGCGAGGAAGCATTCGGAGGTACCAAGGCTTGATCCCGATCAATAGGCTTCCAGATAGCTTGGGGAGGACCCCCCCGCGAGTATCATTGCATTGCATATTTAATTCCATCAAATTTTATTTTATTTTTAGCATGTTTACATTTCAGCAATATTGCATTGAAAAAAAATCCAAAAATAGAATAAGTAGCTCTTCTTTGTGCCTTAATGCTTATATATATGAGCTATAAAAATGTTTAGTCTTAGTCCCTTGTTGAAATGATGAATAGTTGCTCTGTCTTATGCTTTGCACATTGCCTAGTTTATAATTCAAGTTCTCTAAAGTTTGGGTTTAGTGGCTAATTCGAAAACTCATCCCGAAAAAAACCTCGATTCATGTGGGTTGCATATGCTCTATCTAGTCTAAGTTGTTGCCAAATATGATATGGTATAAATTGATTTGCTATGACTTCGTCCAAAAGAGAAACTTGACATCCGGGAATCTATGCTTTAAAAAAGAGAAATGTTTTTGGGCTATGCTAAAAAAAAAAGATGAAAAATGGACAAGTGTCCGAGGGCGAGTAGAGCCCACATCTCTAAAAAAAAAAAAAAAAAAAGAAAAGAGAGGAAAATAAAAAGACAAAAGTCTAGGGCGGCAGAGCCCACCTCTCCAAAAAAAAATATATATATAGCAATAAAGCACATGCTTTCTCGAAAAGAAATAAATATTATCTAAATAAAATCCCGGATAAAACAGTTGATCAAAAGGATGAATGATAAGCACCTCTGTTATAACCGTTCTATCGGCAACCGCTCAAGGCTTTAAGAAAAAAGTTTGGAAAGCCCCGCTTCGATGAAAGGTAATAAAAGGGTGGGAAAAGATGTGCCATTTTATTCAAACTCTAGTAGAAACTCTTATTATAACCCCGGCACTTGTAAAACGTAATCGGTATAGTAGCAACTCCTGATCAACAACCAAGTACTTATCTCTTTTTGCTCGAGGACGCGCAAAGGGTAAGCTTGGGGAGTTTGTTGACGGTAACCAACGACATATTTTTC
This sequence comes from Hyparrhenia diplandra, assembly GCA_015847255.1. Taxonomy (NCBI): domain Eukaryota; kingdom Viridiplantae; phylum Streptophyta; class Magnoliopsida; order Poales; family Poaceae; genus Hyparrhenia; species Hyparrhenia diplandra. The sequence goes on along the minus strand of JADLZK010011238.1, from coordinate 56,635 downwards.
CGTCAACTCACTACCATAAAGGGAGTAAAATTAAACCTTTTATACTCATATACTTTTATCACTAATAAATTCCACTTGTAGTATCTTGTATTTTATTTTGCGGTTTATAATAAAAGCAAGTGGAAAATGTCGACCAAAGTACGCCTTAGGAAAGCGCATTATTGCAAAACCCAAACCCAAGAGCAAATCGATCCAAAACATCAAATCTGGGCGAGCCACGGCCCGGCCCAACTTTTCGGTGAAAGACGACACCCCACCGAGACCCGGCGGGCGGAGCCGGGGTCGTGCGCGCCACCACAGTGCGGCCGCACCCTCCCCGAGGCGGTTTCGGCCCGGCCTCGGGAGGCGGTTCGTGCACTTTCCAAACGGGGTTTCCGCCTGCGTTGGTCCGTTTGCGCATACAAGGAAGGTTTACAGTCGGTTTTGATGTAAATTAGCACTTAGGCCCCTCCTCCAAGTGTATAAGTAGGCCCCCTCTCTCCCTCTCTCAACACACATCACTTGGAGTCCAAAGAAACCAGCAATTTCTCCCTCTCTACCACCTCTACCTCTCTCTCTTCTTTTACTTCTTCCTTCTTCTTCTTTCTTCTTCTTTATTCTTTCTTGGTTAGTACTTGGAGTAGAAGAGCTACAAGGAGGGCTTGTCTCCTAGAAGAAAGTGCTTTGGTAATACATCTACTCTATGGAGCATTCTTCTATTTGCAAGTCTTATATTTATGTTCTTGGCCTAACTTATGAACTAGAGTATAGTTTTGTTCATGTTCTTGTGTTGGTATATGAACTAGCATATAGTTTACATATCATAATCTTGACATGTTCATTACAGTTCATCATCGATCATCATATGCCTAACTTGATTAGAGGTGGGATAACGGTTCGTTGTTCCTTCGGGTTTTGCTCTTGTTCTAGTCCGTCCATTCGACGGTGAGGGATCCTAGGGGGGACAAGAGTAGTGCTCTAATATGCGGGCATGGTGCCCGGGTATTACGACACTGCGAATATGAGTACATGCCACGGTTGAGGGGTAGGCGGCTTGGTCGTGACAAGCCTTGACCGTCCCCTTGAAATCCCCCCGTTACTTTGTCTTTGTAGGAGTTAAGTAAATGCTTCTATTGGGCCGTATGGCACCGGGAGTCTCCACGTTATCCTAGACCTAACCACGCTTAGATCGGTTTGCATATGATCCTAACTATTCATTTGTATGGCCATGACTAGATACATTAGAACTACTCCATTAGGTTATTCATTTATTCTTTATCTATTTTCTTTATCCTTTTGCTGGTGGATTCTTAAGTGTGTGTCACACTATCCATGAACCATTACTTACCCCGTTATGAACATTTTGGTCTAAGCAAACACATGTTCCTCTATTCGGATGCCGAGGCTAATTTATTAATCACATGCCTTCCTTTGGGAAAATATAAATAACGATACCCTGAATACTTCCGGGTGAAATGCTACAATGATAGATCCGTGCGCTTGCGGATGAATATCCAAGATGGCAAGATCTATCCCGTTGACAATCTCATTTTGGATCACCGACATGGTGGTTTACTTGAGAATGTCGGCGCATGCATTCGACAGCTCTTATTGGGGATGGGTTTTATACTGTTTCCTTTGATTGCGTTAAGAAATGCCAACAAGAACAGACAACTTTCGCATGAAGAACGGCGCTGCGCGGTAGGCGCCAAGACTCGATCGCGGAGACCGTGGCCCCGGGCCCGTCCCCCGAGGGTGGGCGGTCGGTGCGACGCTCAAGGGCCCATGAGTGGCGTCGTGATGCTGCCGCCATCCTTACTGCTTGATGCACTGCTAAGTCTGCTATCTTGGTTATTTGCTAGTTGCATTTACGTGCGATACATGTATATATACATGCATACATGTGCATGCATACGCCGCTAGCTAGCTAGCTTCATCGCCTTCCTACCTTCCTACGCCTTGTGCTTGCCGCTTCTCTACTTGCGCTTGCATTTCTTTGCTCTACTTGTTGCCCGATGCTTTGCTTTAGTGCACGTGAGTTGGCGAGTTGTTGTTGGTTACTTCCTACTTTGTTCAGATGTATACATATATATGATGTATACATATATATGTTTTATCTTCCTTTTTTTATGTCTTCATCATTTATCATCCATTTCGGCTCAAACGTCATGACTGAATTTTTGCTTGTTTATATAGATCTTCTACTTAGCTTCAAGAATATTTCTTTGAGGTGTTGATTAGTTAAGATCTTGTTGCTCCAAAGAAATCCAAGTGCACTTGTGCAACCTATTCGACTAAAAATAAATACTTGCAAACACGCTAGTCATTTTTGGTGGTGTTGATCATCAAACATCAAAATCCAAACTAGAATGAGCCTGGATCCATTTTCATTTCATAAATACAACATTAGATTGTAAATATTATTGTATTCTTTTATCCTCATATTAAAACGTTAGATTGTCGGGCCCTTAGTCCATTGTGCGCCCAAGGGCCCTAGAAATCATGGGACGGACCTGCGTGGCCAGGGGGCTACCTATTGGAAGCGGTAGCGGAAAGTGCAGCGCGACTTCAAGAAGGCAACGCCAACACAAGGTACTTCCACGCCAAAGCCTCGTCGCGAGCTCACGGAACAAAATTCGGCACCGGTGGTGGACCGGCGTCGAGCGATCGCCCACGCCGACAAGGTGGATGACGACCTACTACACCAACATCACGGGTGCCGCCACGCCCACCTCGTGGCCCTTCGTCCTCGAGGCATTGTACCATGACCACGCCAAAGGTGGACCTAACCCCCTCGTCGCCCCCTTCACCGAAGTAGAAGCGCGGCGGCGGTGCAATGCCATGCCGGCGGACGGCGCACCGGCCGGATGGGGTTGGGCACGCCTTCTACAAGGCGGCACGGGCGGCGGTGAAGGAGGGGCGTCCTCACGGTTCCTTGATGGCTTCCACTCCAGCCCGGCGCCCGACACTGGAAAGGATCAATCGGCGGTCATACGCCCTCATCCCCAAAAAGGCCGCCGGTTTCACGAGGCGACTACCGCCTGTGTCCTTGCAAAATTGCCCGTGAAGATCGACCAAGATTCTAACCACCCATTGCGGCTTCACAGTTGTCGGCCGTCGACCCGACCAAACGGGATTCATCAAAGAGGCGCCGATCTCGGGAGAATTTAGCCCTCGCCACGGAGTCGGTCTAGACCGCCTGGCGCCGAGCACCAACCTTGGTGATCAAGCTTGACCGTAAAACCCGACTCGGTTGAGTGGGGCGGCTTTGCCGAGGGTGCTCGAGGTGCGGCTTCCCGCCTCTCTCAAGGCGGGACTAGATGCGCCTCCTCTCCACGTCTAAGTCCACGGTCGTGATTCAACGGCGCCTCGGGGCCGTGGATCACACCACTGGCGGGCTGCGGGAAGCGTGCCCTCTCCCCATGCCTATTCCTACTCGTCGCCGACGTGCTCCGAGACCTTGATCAAGTCTAGCATCCTGCCCCCCCACGACGGGGCGGCGCCCCGCCTGCGATCGCCGATGGCGCCATCATCCTTGTCGGCGTTTCCCGAGCGGGCGGGCGCCTCGGTGCCGACAATAAAGAATTTATATGCCGTGTGCCCCCTCCCCCAATGGCGTAGCGCAAGATGGACACGGACACGGCCGGCTTATCTGGTTCAGCCAACGGGGCCCCTACGTCCAAATGGTGGAGTCCCCGCTGCGTGTTACCTCGCGCTCAAAAGGGAGAGCCTGCAGTAGGGGTTACAGGCGGTTGCAAGGGAGAGACGCTGGTCTCAAGCCTCGCGATCGTGGTGGTGGTGGTGGCTGTCTGGCTAGAACTACCGGGTGTCGATCCGGATCCCCCCGTGTGATCGTCCGAATCCCCTCTAATGGGGCATTACTCCCCCTTTTATAGTGGAAAGAGGGAAGTAATGTTTACATATGTGGATGTCTAGGTGGCTAATTCCCGAGGCTGCACCGTTGCATGCGCGGCGGCGAGGGTTGGCTAGCTCGGGCATTGGCTTGATGGTGACACGCAGCGTCTTGATCCGATGGTGGACGTCGCGCTTTCAGTGTCTCCCCCGGTTAACTGCGTGAGGCGTCCCTCACAGTCCGCATGGCGAGGGGCGCCCTGAGAACGTTGGTGGTGGCGTGTTGTGCGCCCAGGTCCGCTCGGCGTGGGCGCCTTGGCGGTGGATCCGGGAAATGAACAAGTTTCCTGTTTCCCGTGCCGGCGGCGTATCGCCACCGGCTCGGCTTTGTGTCCCATCGGTCCGGATCGGGGTGGGATTTGGCAGGTTGACTGACCGGCGCGTGTCGATGGCCCCGCCATATCGTCTGGCACGGCAACCGTTGAATGCGGTTGTTCTCCTTCCTTCCGGACGGAACCTCCATGCCCGAGGGTCTATGACCCCGGGTGAGATAGTTGGGCCGCCTCCGCCCGAGGATGGAGAGCTGGGTCTCCCTCGGGCGAGACGGAGATTTGCGCCCGAGGGTGGTGAGCTAGGCCGCCCTCTCGGGCGGTGGCGTCAAGCGCGGGGTTGCCCTCGGGCGGGACGGCCTCACGAAGGTGGTGAGCTAGGCCACCCCTCGGACGAGGTTGCGCCCAAGCGCCCGAGGGTTGCCCTCGGGGCGGGGCGGATCGGAGGCGGGTCGAGGTTCGGGCCGATAGGCGATGGCGTGGTCGCGTTACGTCCTCCTTTCCGTAAAATTCTCGACCTTTGTCACTCCCCGGGCGTCTTGGCGGCGTTTTGGTCATGGAGGAAGACAAGCTGGTCGTAGACACTGCTTGTAGGTTTACGGCCGAGTATTTTACTCGGCGTCCTTCGTTGTGGTGACTTCACGTGAGAACGCTTGTGGGCTGTCTCAGGCTTCGTTTAGTCGTCATGGCTCTTAGGCACGGTCCTTCGCCCGTGGGCCGTCCTTCATATCGGGATGATGGTAGGCTGAGTTTTTCTTGGGCCTTGACGGGCCGGCGGCTTCGTTATTAAGAGAATGTCTCGGGGCCCAATATTTAGGTCCCCGACGGTAGCCCCGAGCCCCCGGCGAGTGGGGACTTCGCCCAGGGGTTGTCTTGCGTTCCGTCGCCCGTTTTTCTTCTCGGGGTGGTTTCGCCTACAATGGGTCTTGTGGCCCCGGTTGGGGTAACCCCCAGGGCCTCGAATGGAATGGCGGGTTCCTTCGAGGTCTTTAAATCTCACACGCCTTGAAGATCGAACAGCTCTATATTGCGCTTAGTTGTGCGAATACGTTCGTTTTTTATGGGCAGCCCGAGGCCTGCGTGCTTATGTGCGCAAGGCTGTCCCGGGCTTCCTTGACTTTGGTCTACGCTCCTCTGTCGCCCTCCCGAGAGGGAGGAGGAGGGAAGACACACCTCGGTGCCACGAAAGCCCGGCCGGTGGTGTGCTCCGTTTGAACGCGTTAACGGGTCGGGTTTAAGTGGGGTGCCCGTGCCTTCGCCGGGGCAAGGGTCGGCTTCGTGATCTAGGATTCACCCCATGAGAACCCACGGACCGTTTAGCGGATCCCGGGGTTTGACGGATCAATCCCCGAGGGCCCTCGAAGGCCTCCCACGGATGGGACATCTCTATAAAAAAGACCCGTAGATCTTAAACACGATCGGGGAAATCCGAGGCCCGGAGGGCCCGGTATAGCCGGGTTGTGCATTTCCATCCCTTGTCCCCTAGTTCGCTATCTCGAGGCGATTGAAACCCCGTGGGCCCGACTGGCAACCTCAGGCGTAAGGTGCACGCGACGTCAAGTCGGCCGAGGAGGTTTGGTTCCAGCCCGGGTGGGAACCGCCCGTCGGATCGACTTTTTGCCCCCTAGGGTCGGGCGCCTGCTTTGATATGGATGGCGGACGGTTTTACCTTGGTGGGAGGCGAGGTCTCCCCGCCATGCCTGAGCGGCGTGGCGGTTCGAGTCCGATGGGACACGGCCCCGTGGCTCGTCGGCTGCGTGTCGAGGGCGTCGTTCATGGTGCATTAATCACCCTTGACGGCCCCACCGTGCGGCTGAGCCATTGGATGAGCGGTTCTCGTTCCATCGTGGGCCGTCCATTCCAGGCGTCGGTTCGTTTGCCCAGGCCGGCGGTTTGCCTTCCCTTCCCTATAAATATGGGGGTTGCTTGGGCGGCGTCACGGTCGCTCCCTTTGCCCTCGCTATTGCCTCCTTGCCTTCTTCTTTGCAAAGAACTAGGAAATAGAGAGGAAGTTAAGGGAAGATTGAGGGGGAGATTCACTTGCCTTGTGCTCGTGTGTGTGGCGTTGTCGGTGGTCGCGGTTCCCCGTCCTCCCGTTCATCCATGGCGCAGCCGGGCGGCGGTGACAACGCGAAGGAGGTGCTCGATGCCGAGCCGTGGCCGAGATCGTCGGTGGATGAGGAGAAGCTTCAACGCCTTGTCGAGGAAGGGCTTTTTCGTCCCCGCACCGACGCCGTGCGGCCAGAGTGGATAGCCCCGGATTGGACCGAGGAGGAGCCGAATCCTCCCGATGGCTACGTGGTGAGCCTGATCGATCTTCATCGGCGCGGGTTCGGGTTGCCGGCGGGCCGGTTCATTCGCGCCATCCTCCACTATTATGGTATTGAGCTTCATCATCTTCCCCCAAACTCGATCTCCCAAGCCGCTATCTTTGTCACCCTCTGTGAGGGATTCACGGGGATCGAGCCGCGTGGGACCTTTGGGCGTGGTTCTTCAAGGCGGACCTCACCACGCTTCGGTGTCAAGGGCAAGCCGCGGAGCGTTGGCGCGTCGGATTCTTGCGCGCTCAAGTTAGATCGGAACACGGCCGAACCGAACCGGCTGATGGGTACATCCTATCCAAGCTCACCACCTCCAACAAGGGTGGCGGGACCGTGGTTCTACCTCCGTAACGACGGAACGAGCTTCCCCGTGCATTAATGGGCGTGTCCTCAAGCGGCGCCAACAAGTGGTTCGGGTCCCCTGCGCGACTTTGTCCCGGCCGGCGGCTTGAGGCAAGCGGTCGCTGCGGCCGGGGAAGCGAATGTAGACCAGCGCGGTGGTCGCCGGCCACCGGGCGTCGGTATTGCCGTTGATGGCTCGCCCCTTGTGCATGTACGGATGACCTCCTCGTTTGCCAATCTTGAGGCATGTCGGATGTCATCCGATCTGCTTTCCACCGATGGCACGGCCAAGAGGGTGTGAAGGAGGCAGGGTCAAATACCCACCTAATATCCCGAGGATCCCCATGCGCCCCTCCCGTGGGTACATTTCTTTGGTAAGAGTCCTCGGGTTTGTATGCTTTCTTTGTCTTGTGGTTGGCCCGGTTCCCATCTCGGTGGTCCTTACTCAGTCTTCCTGTAGGGTCGCTTGAACTACCACGACTCCCTTCCGCCCGTGCCGGGCCTAGACGCGCGCTGTAGCCGAAGGAGAACCGCGCCGAATGAGTGGGATAGGGCTCGGGCGTTGAAGAAGGAGGAGAAGAAGAAGAGGAACGTGGCTCGCGCCAATCGCCGGGCCGAGCAGCAGAGGCGGGGCGTGTCGCCTGATACCTCGACCACCGAGGAGGACGATGATGACGGTGAGGACGAGTTCGCCGTGAACTCGTCGGATGATGACGGGGGCCCGGCGGGACCGGAGCCCTCGGGATTGCCAACCTACTCGGGGCTTCGTTACGAACCCGAGGGGCCGGAGGAAGTTGGGCCCAGCCGAGCCTCAAGGTCCTTCCCGCCGAGGCCACCTGAATCTCCTCGGCGGTCAGGGTTTTACCCGGCGTGGGTGCCTCGGCGCCTGGCGTGGCCACCGCGGGAAGAGCTAACGGGTCCCAGCGTGGGAACCGGCCGGCAAGGCGCGGCTCGGAGGAAGAGCCGACGCAGCCCAATGTGGGTACCTCGGCGCCGCAAGGTGCGGCTCGAGGTGACGAGCCCGGTGGCGCCCCATCCAACCGGCCCGTGCGTCACGGAAGTCGTGGAGGAGGCGGCCTGTGCGTTAAGTCGCGGCGCCGGTCGCGATCTTCCGTGCCTCGCGGCGCCAAAGCGATTCCTCGAAGCCGTGAGTCCCTTCATCTTCGTAGTTTGCTTCTATTCTTGTTTCTTTTGGCTATTTTCCGGCTCTGTTTGACGTTGGCTTGTCTTCGGGAAACGCGGGGCCCGAGTCTGTCCTTGCATCCCAAGAAGGCCCCGAAGGTTAGTGCTCGGGCCTTGGCCGGGTCCCAGTCGTGGATCGTCCGTCAAGACGCCGCCTCGTCGCGTCGGCCCCCTTGTGGTGTTGCTCGGGGGCGCGAGCCCCTCGGCGGGATCGGGCCCGAGCACGGCGGCCGGACTTCCCCTCCCAGAAGGGCTGGTCCCTGGAGGCGATGGCGGGTCGTCCATCCGGCCCGATGGCGACCGACTTGGAGGCCGGTCGGGGGCGCGACATCGCCTGGCGCCTCGAGCCCTTGGGGCCGTTGGGCCCGCCCGCGATGAGGTCGCCCTCCCGAGCCGAGCTCCCTTTGTCCGGGGAGTTTTCTCGGGGAGGAGCTCTTCGAGGGCGGCGGAGGCACGCGCCCCCACATGTGCCGGCTCCCGGTCCGGGGCTCATGAGGAGTACGATCCCCGACTTCCCATTGCTTCGGGCTGGGATCGGACGTGGCCCTTGGCGAGGCATCATCTTCGCGATGGTGAGGACAAAACCGTGGTCACGTGAAGGGCCCCCGGACTTCTATTGGTTCGGGTTTCCCGAGGCTGCGTTGGATTCTTAGGCGGAGCGGCGTTCCCGAGGAGCCAACTTCGGCCGGGGCGGTCCTCCCTTGACCTTGGGTGGCGTTCGGGGGTCCACCACCGCGGTGGTTGATGATCGTCGCCAAGTCCCCGGGCGTGGAGGACTCATGAGCAGATCCGTCAGGTGGGCCGAGCGGCCTTGCGAGGGTTGGCGACAATCACCGCGCCTTGAGCGCGGCGAGGTGAGTGTCCTCGGCATTGTCTCTTGCAGCATCCCCGTTTGTGTATGTGTCGTAAACCGCGGTGTCCCGTTGCGAGCCTCGGTTCGCCATGGAGAGGTCCGGACTGTGGCGGAATGTCTTGAACCCGGAACAGCCCTTGGGCGGACTCGGGTGAAGTTGGTCCAGGCCCGGAGCCGAGACGACCCGGCTCACCGCTCTCTTGCGAGGAGAGGGAGTCTCAGCGATAGGCCACTGGCGGCCGAGCTCGTCAAGGCCGTCCGGTCAGATGGCCGGGCGGTCGAAATGTGGCTCGGATGAGCCAAGACTTTGAGGACGCTCGAGGGGTCTCTCCGGCTCTCGGGAGGCCATGGCGAAGGGGCAAAGGTCCCGGGAGGAGGCGAAGAAACGGCGGAGATGTGCGACGCTGAACACCCGTATCGGGGAGGTGGTGTCCGGGGGAAACCCTCGGGAAGGAGAAGGACCCGGCTCAAGGTGAACTGCGACCGAGCATGGCGTCATCTTTGGGCCGGCGACTGAAGTGCCAAGGTGCGTCTTATCCCTGGTGGGCTTTGTCACCTTGATTCCTTCGTCTCGCCGATATTGTCTTGGTGGTTGTCGCCAAAGGCGAGAGAAGGTCGGACCGGGCCGTGAATACCGCGGCCACGCTCGCCCCGCGGGGGAGGCAGAAATCGCGCCGGGAGGCTGGAAGAGGCCACATGTCGGATTTCACCCGTCGGCCGGGCGGACAACCACGGAGGTTGGGCCCTCGGCTCGCGATCGCTGGCGCCGTCGGTGGATTCCTTAGTCTCGAGCTCACGCCATCGGGCTCGTGTCGCGGACGCAGCATGGCGGTGTTCGCCTCGCATTCCAGGAGTTGTCGGCGCGGGTGTTGAACAACGTCAGTGCAGGCTTCTTCCTTGGTTCCGATGATGAGGGCGCGGCTGATCTGCCGAGAAGGCCGCTAGACGCCGCTAGACCAGGGGACCGTCGATGTCTCGTGGAGGGTGCCGCGACTCGGTTGGCTTCCGTTTCAAAGACGAGGTATGCCCTCCGTACTCCCCCATAGAGTCAAGCTACGAGGGCGGACACGGAGATGCGGGGACGCCGTCTCCGTGATACGCCGACCGGTCCGACGCCTCCTTCGGCTGCTCTTGCCGGGTGCCTCCTCGGGGCTGTTTCGATGCGCCGGTGGATGAGGCCCGCGATATGCCTTGAACTCCCCCCTTGTATGAAGAAGTCAAAGTTGTGAGAAATATGTACATAAACATTGGTGCCGCCGAGGCATGTGTGGCTTAGGCGAAATGCGTTTATGATGGTGTTGCGTTTCGGTTTCATGTTTATTGTGTGGCGGGGTTGCTTGCCTTATTCGCTCGCAAGGTAGTGAGCACGGGTGCCTCGGGGTGGGTCCGTTTAGCTCGGCTACTTAAACGGGATTTCTCCGTTCATAAGATAGCGAAGCACGGGTGCCCAGGGGTGCCCGCTTGGACCGGCTATCTTACTTAGGATTTTCAAGCGTGTGCGACCTTAGCGGCTTAAACAATCGATCCGAGTATACGCCGCGAGAACTTTTTTGCTGAAAAAGTTTGAAAAAAGAAAAAGAGGAGGGAGGGGGTCCCCAGGGGGGTCCCGTGTAGCCCCGAGGGAGTTTTAGCCATGTCTTTGGGCGAGGCTAAGACTCCCTTGAGTTCTTGCACAAGAAGTTGATTTTCGCAAAATATGTAGATCTTTTATTGAGCGAAAAGAAAACACGAGTGTTCAACTTTAGGTGCGAGGTTAAGGGTAGAAGCGGCGTAGGCGTTCTATGTTCCATGCGTTGGAGTAGACTTAGCCCTTCGTTCTTGAGCTTGTAAGTTCCGGGCCTTAGTATTTCAGCGATGAAATAAGGCCCTTCCCAAGGTGGCGTCGGCTTGCGGGGCGCCCTTTGTTGTCTTGTCTCGGCTTGAGTACGGGGTTGTTGACTTGGAACTCCGGAGGCCGGCCGCTTGGCGTGATACTTCCGAAGGGGCTTGTTGGTATCTCGCCCGAGTGTAGAAGTGCGACGTCTCGGGCCTCATCGGCTTGGTGGATGGAGTCTTGCCTTTGCGTCTTTGGTTGCCTAGCTCGGTGTAGGCTCGGGCCTCGGGGACCCGTATTCAATGTCTCGTGGGCAAGGCGCCGACTCCATAGACTAGAAAGAACGGGGTGAAGCCCGTGGCTCGTTTTCGTTGTCCGAGAAGGCTCCATAAGACCGATGGTAGCTCTGGTACCATTTCCTCCCATCTTGGTTTAGCTGAAAGTGAAGATCCTCGGCTTGAGGCCCCGCAAGATCATGCCATTGGCACGCTCTACTTGGCCGTTGGTCTTCGGTGGGCCACGGCCGCGGTGTCGACTTTCGGATGCCGTAGTCGTCACAAAAATTGAGGAACTTCTTTCCCACGGTTGGTCCCGTTGTCCGTGATGATGGAGTTCGGGACTCCAAAGCGGAAATGATGTTGGTGAAGAATTTCACCGTTTCCTCGTCAGGGTTCACCACGGCTCGGGCCGATCCACTTGGAGAATTTGTCAATAGCGATCAAGACATGTGTGTGTCCTCCGGCGCCCTATTGCAAGGGACCGATCATATCCCACCCCCATACCGCAAAACGGCCATGTTAGGGGTATGGTTTGGAGGGCTTCTTGTAAGAAGGTGTGTCTTTTAGTGCATAGAACGGCACCCCTTGCGGTGCGCCGATTTGGTTCAAGTCGGCAATGCCGTAGGGGCCAATAGAAGCCTTGTCAAGACTTTACCGACTAGGGTCCTTGGGGCGGCATGATGACCCATTCCCCTTGGTGGGTGTCTTCAAGCAGATCTTTGCCTTCCGCCGAGGGTATGCATCGCAGGTATATTCGAGGCTCCCTTTTTGTACAATTCCTTTCAATCTCCAATCGGCCGCGAAGGATTTTGCCCTTCGGAACCGACGTCTCTCGGTCTTGTCCTCGGGTAATTCGCCTCGGTGAGGTACTCCAAGAGGTTCCCTCCATCGGGGTTCGGTCGATTGCCATGGCCTCGGGTGTGGCCTGTGCGCACCGTCTTCTTGAGCCCCCGGATGTTTCTAAGAGGGTGTACTTGACCGAGGGTTCGTTGAGATCTCGGGTAAGTACATTGATGCCAAGACCTCGGGTGGCCGCCACCTTAGCGAGTTCGGCAGCGGCTTCATTGTATCGCCTCGGGGTGTGCTTGTGTTCGAGCCCATGAAACTTTTCTTCCGGGAAATACTTCTTCGGCAATATGCACTCCATCTTGGGGTCATGGCACGCCGAGGCCTTCATGACTTGTCAATGACCGGTGGGAATCTCCCCCGGTTTCCATCCGTCGGATCGAGGTCAGCCGCAATCCTTAGACCGTTGACTAACGCCTCGTATTCTCCGGCGTTGTTGGATCTTTGGGAAGTGCAACCGGATGGCGTACCTCGTGTGAACCCCGAGGGGTGAGATGAAGAAACAAACCAGCCCCCGCGCCCGTCTTCATCATGGATCCATCGAAGTACATGGTCCAACACTCACCTGAATCGGCGGGGGAGTTGTGTGTCGATCCATTCGGCCACAAAGTCGACCAGGACTTGAGACTTGATCGCCTTGCGTAGGAATGAGATCGTCTCACCCATGAGTTCTACCGCCCACTTAGCCACTCTTCCCGTGGCCTCACGGTTCACGACGATTTCCCGAGGGGAACGAAGATACCACGGCAAGAATGCGCGAGGGAAGTAATGGCGAAGTTTTCTTCGCGTCGGCACGACGGCGTCTGGGAGTTTTTGCATCTGCGAGTATCTAGTCTTCGTGTCGGAAAGCACCTCACCGATGAAGTAAACGGGCGTTGAACCGGCAACGTATGTCCCTCTTCCCGACGGCTCAACTACGACCACCGGGACTACTACCCGTGGTAGTGGCCGTGACGAGAGGAGCAAGGTTTCTCCCGGTTTGGCGGCACCAATGCACGGAGGGTTGGTCGGGATCTTCTTGAGGTTGCCGAGGGCTTCCTCGGCCTCGGGGGTCGAGGCAAAGTGCTCGGACTTGCGTAGGGCCGATAAATGGGGAGCCCCCCCTTTCCCGAGGGCGAGAAATGAACACCTTAGTGAAGCCGGGGCAGCCCATAACCTTTGAACTCCCTTGAGGTCTCGGATTGGCCCCATCTTCGCGATTGCATCCACCTTGGTCGGGTTTGCTTCAATGCCCGTTGTGAGGCGATGAAGCCAAGTAGCATCCCTCGGGGACCCCAAATACACATTTTTCGGGTTGAGTTTGACTCCTTCTTGTTCAAGCACTTTCGAAGGTTTCCCAGGGTCTCCCACGAGGTCTACGGTTTTCTTGGACTTGACCACTATGTCATCGACATAGGCTTCTCACGATCCTCCCGATGAGTTCCCCGAAGATGATTTGCATGCACCGCTGGTATGTTGCTCCAGCGTTCCTCAACCCGAAGGGCATTGTGAGGTAGCAATACATCCCGAAGGGTGTTATGAAGGAAGTCGCGAGCTGGTCGGACTCTTTCATTTTGATCTGATGATAACCCGAATACGCATCGAGAAAAGACAAAGTCTCGCACCCGGCGGTGGAGTCGACAATTTGGTCGATTCGAGGTAAAGGAAAGGGAACTTTCGGGCATGCTTTGTTGAGACTAGTGTAGTCCACACACATCCGCCATTTCCCATTCTTTTTCTCTACTAATACAGGATTAGCTAGCCACTGCGGGTGGAACACCTCTTTTATGAATCGGCCTCCGGTGGCTTGTGGATCTCCTCGCCGATGATCTTTCGCTTGGTATCGTCAAAGCGGCGCAAGCGCTTGCATGGTAGCTTTGAGCCGGGCGGATGTCTAGGGAGTGCTCGGCAGCATCCCTCGGTATGCGGCATGTCGAGGGTCCCCATCTTGAACGTCTTGGCGTTCGCCGCGGAAGTCGGCGAGCACTGCTTCCTATTTTGGATCCAGCTCCGGCCGATGGTTAGCGACTTCTCCTTCGGGTTCTTGGGATCGAGTGGGATCTTCTTGGTGCCCGAGGAGGGCTCGAAACTCCCGGCGTGGCGCTTGGCCTCGTTCGCCCCGTGATCTTGTTAAAGCTCTTCTTTGCGTCGGCAATGAGTGCTTTGGCGATAGCTAAGCGCCTCGGCGTACTCCACGCTCTCCGCGTCGCGTGCGTATGCGTGATGGTCGTGCGAGGACGGTGGTGATGACACCCGCCGGCCCGGCATCTTGAGCTTGAGATAAGTGTAGTTCGGGACGACCATAAATTTGGCATAGCGGGGCCGCCCAGGAGTGCGTGGTATGTACCCGAACCCCCGAGGATCTCGAAGGTAAGAGTTTCTTGCCCGGTTGGAGGGGTCCCAGACGGACCGTGTCGATCTGCCGAGGGTTTCAGTTGTTTGCGGGGACAACGCCGTTGAATGCCGGCCCTCTCCCGACGGATCTTGGACTTGTCCACCCCGGGAGGTCGAGGGTTTCCTCATAGATGAGGTTGAGGCCGCTTCCTCCGTCCATGAGGACCTTGGTGAGCCAAGTATTGGCAATGATGGGATCCACTACCGGTGGATAAGCCCGGGTTTGGGATGTGCCGAGGGTGATCCGGTCGAAGGTGATTGCCCGATCCGACCATTTGCGCGACTTCGGGATCGCCCGGCTCGGTTCGCGTACACTTCTCGGCGTTCCTTCTTGCGTTCTTGCGTGTCGACATATTCTTTGGTGTTGCCGCCGAAGATCATAAAGCGTTGTTCACCTTTGGGGAAAGCCTTGTTTCCCACGGCGGCGCCCTCGGGCACTTCTTCCTCTTCCCTCGGGAATGGCCTTGAGTTTGGCAAAGTGTTGGCGCACCCTTTTGCATTCCTCGAGGGTGTGCTTGACTCGAAAAGTTGTGATTACGGCATGGCTTCTTGAGCATCTTGTCGAAGGTCTCTGTGACGGGGTCGGTTTCCTTCGCGGTCATTGCGGCCACCATGTCCTCATCATCGATCGAGGGTCCGGCCCTTGCCCTTGCGGCTCTTGTCTTTTTCTTCTTTTTCTTGTTCTCCCGAGGTTGGGAACCCTCGGGGCTCCTCTTCCTTTAACTTTCCTTTGCGAGCCTAGATTGAACAATGCCCCGACGGCTTCCTCGCCACTAGCAAACTTAGTGGCGATGTCCATCGACTCATTGGCCTCGGTCGGAGTCCGACGCGCCCTAGCTTCTTCACGAGATCGACGCGTGGTGCTTGGGACAAGAAACCCCTATGACGTCGAGTCCGTCACATTAGGGAGCTCGGTCCGTTGCTTGGAGAAGCGGGATGTAATCACGCAAGGACTCGTTAGACTTAAAGCGGTTTCGGAGGTCCCATGAGTTGCCTGGGCGCGGTATGTGCCTTGGAAGTTTCCTCGGAAGGTTCTCTCCAAGTACGCCCAATTTGCTATGAGGTCCGGTGGAAGATGTTCCAGCCGGGCCCTAGGCGAAGTCGAGAGAGATCTGAGGGCAAATTTCTAATTATTACTTTGTCATCATGTGCCCTAGCGGCCCGACATGCCGGACCGATAGTCGGCCGACCACACCTCGGGTCGAGTTTCCCACGAGTATTTCTCAAGATGGCTCGGAGGCTGAAGGCGCACGGGAGCGGTGCTCTCTGATGTCCTTGTGAAGGCCTGGCCGGGAGGTTCGCGGGAGTACCCACGATCTCCTCGGCGGCGCTGTGCCTCGTCCGTTGGTCGCCCCCGAGGCCCACCCTCACGGTGGAGCCCGCTGTTGCTCGATTTCTTCCGGAGGTCACGATTCGCCTCGGTAGTGGTCTCGGCGGGGGTCTTCCATGCGTTCCCAAACTGGGCGGTTGCTACGGTTGTCGACCAGCGTCCCTCAACAAATGCTTGCCGAGCTTGGCCGCCCAGTCCAACGGAGCCTTGCCGACCGCCCGGTTCCTCCGCTGCCATACATGTCGCGGCCGATCAATGGGGCGGGCTTTTCGCCGCGACACGCGACCGTGTCGAGGAGATGTCGAAGTCCCTCGCGACGCGCCTCCCTCGGCCGTAGAGGGCTCGGGCATTTCGCGTCCGGATGGCGGTCACGCCACGTTGAGGGTCGCTCTATTGAAACGAGCCGCTATGCGAGGCGGGGTCGTCTTCGCCCACCGCAGTCTACCAGCGCCGTGCGCCTGCAGCCCTCGGGCCGGGCACGCGATGAGCTTGCCCCGTTGGATGTTCCGGCCCCAGCCGAGCCGTGCAGTTCCAGCGGATTCGCTCTTGTAAATCTTGCGGTGTGCGCTCGGGTCGGCGATGTCGGTCTTGCCTGAGCGGACACGGGGCGGAAGCCGCGGTCTCAGGTTGTGGCCGTCGATGGCGGCACGCCCACCTCTTCTTCGTCGGAGGCGTCGGTGAGGCGGCCGTTTGCGACTCGATCTCGACATTGAAACATTCCAGCGTGGGGTCGCAAGTAGTCATCCTCGTCGTCGGTCCCTGGGGCGCCCGACGCGATGAGGAAGTTTCAGTTCTCCGGACGGTAAAGCGATTCCGTCGGATCTTGGGACCCGGCCCGTCGTTCCCGGACGAGGCAAGGCGGGGTCTCGCAAAGATCCTTTGGCGGGCGCGTTCTTCCGCGTAATCATCCAATTAGGATAAGCGTTCCGTGGAATGGCGAGTGTCGGCCCGTGCCCTTCTTGCGAAGGCTTCGGCCAGAAGTTTCGTCGAGGAGGATTTACGGGGATTTCTTCCAGCTGCTGCGCATGAGGCATTCTCCCATCGGTTAGGGTTTTACGGACATTCCGCCTCAACCGCCGGGAGAAAGATCCACCCGTGCCTTGGGGTGTGCCCGGGGCTCCTATGAGTCGGTCTTACCGGCGGTTCATTGTTAGTGGACTCGAGTCCGTCACCAAAAAGCGCCCCGCTACGGCGTGTTCCTTGCCCCCACCTTCGCCGGGCGGCGTGGTGGTGGCCGCGCCGTCTTTGGGGACACCGCTCGCTTCCTTCGCCGCGGCAGGCGGGGAGGCATCTCGTAGTCGCGGCCCCGGCGTAACGAACCCGGTGTTCAAGAACAGCGGCGGCCTTCAGCTCGGGCTCTAGGGGCCGGGGTGGAAACAAAGGTGGAAAAAAAATGCCATGAGGGCCGATGGGGATGTGGATTGCACCTGGCGCTCCCCTACAGCGCGCCCAGCGGTCGGCGTTTCCGGAGCGGCGAGCGCCTCGGGTGCGGCAATAAGAATTTATATGCCGTGCCCCCTCCCCAATGGCGTAGCGCAAGATGGACACCGGACACGGCCGGCTTATCCCTGTTCAGCCAACGGGCCCCTCGTCCGGCGGGTGGAGTCCCGCTCGTGTTACCTCGGCTCAAAGGGAGAGCCCGGTAAGGGGTTACAAGGCGGTTGCAAAGGGAGAGACGCCGGTCTCAAGCCTCGCGATCGTGGTGGTGGTGGTGGCTGTCTGGCTAGAACTACCGGGTGTCGATCCAGTGATCCCCCGTGTGATCGTCCGAATCCCCCTCTAATGGGGCATTACTCCCCCTTTTATAGTGGAAAGAGGGAAGTAATGTTTACATATGTGGATGTCTAGGTGGCTAATTCCCGAGGCTGCTTGGTTGCATACGCGCCAGCGGCGAGGGTTGGCTAGCTTCGGGCATTGGCTTGATGGTGACACGCGTCTTGATCCGATGGTGGGCGTCCGCTTTCAGTGTCTCCCCGAAGGTGTGTGGCGTCCCTCCGCGATCCGCATGGCGAGGGGGCCCTGGAATCGTTGGTGGTGGCGTGTTGCACGCCCGAGGGTCTGGCTCGGCGTGGCGCCTTGGCGGTAGTTGCGGGAAATGAAACGGTGTTTCCTGTTTCCCGTGCCGAGCGGCGTAATCGTCACCGGCTCGGCTTGTGTCCCATCGGTCGGATCGGGGTGGGATTTGGCGGAGTTGACTTGGCCGGGCGTGTCGATGGCCCCCTGCCATATCGTCTGGCGTGCAACGCATTGAATCGCGGTTGTTCCCCTTCCTCGGACGGAACCTCCATGCAGGGGTCTATGACCCCAGGTGAGATAGATGGGCCGCCTCGCCCGAGGATGGAGAGCCTGGGTCTCCCTCGGGCGACGGCCCCCTAGCGCCCGAGGGTGGTGAGCTAGGCGCCCTCGGACGAGGTAGCGTCCAAAGCGCCGAGGGTTGCCCTCGGGGGCGGGGCGGAGATTTCTCACCGAAGGTGGTGAGCTAGGCCACCCTCGGGGCGAGGTTGCGTCAAAGCGCCCGAGGGTTGCCCTCGGGCGGGGCCGGAGATCGGAGCTAGGTCCGAGGTTCGGGCCGATAAGGCGATGGCGTGGTGCGTTACGGTCCTCCCTTTAGTAAAATTCCTCGACCTTTGTCACTCCACAGGCGTCTTCTTGCGGCCGGTTTGGTCATGGAGGAAGACAAGCTGGTCGGGACCCGGCTTGTAGGTTTACGCCGAGTATTTTACTCGGCCCTTCAAATGGTGACTTCGGGGCTTGTGGGCTGTCTCCGCTTCGTTTAGTCGCCATGGCTCTTAGGCACCGGTCCTTCGCCCGGTGGGCAGTCCTTCAGATCGGGATGATGGTAGGCTGAGTTTTTCTGGCCTTGACGGGCCAATCGGCTTCGTTATTAAGAGAATGTCTCGGGGCCCAATATTTAGGTCCCCCGACATGTTCCGCTCGATTACTAACATTTCCATGACGACATGTGGGACCTAACATTAGAAGTGTCCATACTACCCTTAAGTAAAAAAAGCACTTATCCGGCGCCGCCCCGAAGCGAGACCGCTTCGGTTTCCTTTCGTCCGCCTTGGGAGTCCCACTCGAAGGAGGAAGCGCCCCGCCCCAGGCCCGGCGAAGAGGAGGTGCGCGGCCGGCCCCAGCCCTGCCCGCGCCCGGCCACATCCCCCCCGCGCCGCCATCTCTCCCGCGATGGAAGGAGCTTGCTGCACAGTGAGAACTCGATCCCCTCGATTTTCCTTGCATTTTCGTCAGCTTTCTCCCAAATCCCTAACCCTAACTTTACTGTACCTCATTGATAGATAGTTGTTCTTTACTTTTTTTTGCTAGATTTAGTTCTGCGAGATTGGTTTGTGTGGAGCTGTGGTGATTTCGATTAGGTGTTTGGAGATTAGCTGGGTGGGAATTCAGCGTAGGTGTTCAGCTGTTGTCTTTGATGGTACTGTGACTATTAGTAGTGCTTGTGAGATTTAATGGTACTGTGACTATTAGCTGGGTGTGAATTCATCAGAATATGAACTTCTGATGATAGAGATAAACAGTGAAAATATGTGAAGTGCTTTGTATTCGGGCTTCCTGCATAATTTTCAGATATATTTTCGCAAACAGTACTTGATCTGAATATGGAATATGAATCTCGAGCCTTTAACTACTGAGATCTGTAACCTTCCATTGTAAACCAAGGTTTGGATTGTCTCCTGAATGCCTTTGCATTGCCCCCTGAATATGGTACAATGCTAGTTTTGCATTGTCCCCTGATTGCCTATCTAAATATGGTACTGTGCTAGTTTTGCATTGTCCCACGAATGCCTTTGCATTTTGTATTTCCTAAATGTGGGATTTTATGGATTACTGAGATAACCAGGTTTTGTGTTCAATTAACCGATGCTCTATGTTGATCAGTTGAAACTCGCAGCTCCAAATTTCTCTTCCGTGACCTCGCTTTAATGAACATCCCGTGGTCTGTTTGAAACAACTTGATTATTTCTAATGTTTTTTTGTTGGCGCTGATGCAGGCTAGAGGCTGCAGGAGTGGACAATGGCGTCACTAGCTTGGAGGCGGCACCGTTTTCAGCCCTGAGTCCCTGATATAAGTAAAGCAATAGCACTTATGTTGTTAAGGACAACTCCCATATCTTTTCCTCTCTTAATAGAGGATGTGTTGGTTTAGACCTGGAACTCTTTTTGTACCTGTGAATTAGCAGATGACAAAACTGAATGCCAGGTTTCTCGATTGTTTTGTGATACGGCATGGTTCATAATTTGCTTTTTTGCGGTTACTGGTAGGTTTCTGGTGTTGTTAGTACATACAGCGGTAGCAATTCTGAATATGTAATTTTCGTACAAAAGGTACCAAAGCTACAAGGCTGCGTGCTACTAACTATATCTGAGGCTTCGAGTTTTGATGAATTCACTTCGGTCGTCCAATTGCTTACCTTACCGTTTCTGCTGAATCAAATGAGGATTGACAACAAATTGCTTACCTTTCCATTTATTGGCTTCAAGATAATATTTCCAAATGTTAGTCTATGAACCATATTATTGTTATATATTGTGTTAAATATTATTATTATATATTGTGTTAATTTTTTGTGTTCAAAACAAGTGCACATATATGCATACGTGCTGCACTTTTTTTTTTGGATTTTTTCACAAGTGTACAGCTATATACAGCATGCACACCTACAGCTACCCTCAAACACTATTATAACAACATTCGACGGAGGGAGACCGAGATGGGGATGATGGGAGGAGATCGGAGCCGCCGTCGAATGTTCGAGTGCCTGCCTTCCTGCCTGGGACGATGAGACGAACACGAGGAAAGTGGGCCGGGCTCAGTCGAAGCGGCCTTGGACGCTGGAAAAACGGTTGTTAATGTTTTTTTTTCCGTGTGTGTGTGTTTTTGCTTGCAGGGTGTACCAGAGGAAGACGATGTGCTTACCAGAGGAGCACGGTTGTTAATGATTTGATTTAAAACAAATGCAATTAGTGCACAATTAATTGGAAATGCATATACATAGCTGAGGGAAATGAATTTTTTCTCGAATACACATAAGACTTACGCATCTTTGTATTTAAGGAGAAAAGTTTTGGTTTTACACCTAAGCGGAAGCCGGTGACGGGAGGTTAAGATTTTACAATTGAGCATCGCCTTCCTAGAATAGTTTTAAGCTAAGTCGATTACTCGTAAAATAAACAACTAAGCTCGTGCACTCCGGAGAGAAATGCGCATGCGGTCAAGCGCGTCCCGAGGCGGAGCGCGGCGATCGGCGTCCGGGAACAGCCGTCTCGCAGCCTCCTTGTGCGAAGGTTCAAGGTTGCCGATGTAGATATCCTCGTATGCTTGTTTGCCCTCCTCCGGCGGCTTGTCTTTGATGAACCTCATGCGTTGCACTACAAGGATCTCTCCGCATTTAGCCACCGGGACCTTGGAGAGTGGCTGCGCGCGGCGATCTTTGCTAAAGTAGCGGCAGCTTGACCGAAGAAGATTCTTGTACCTTGTAACGGCGGTGGAGATGCCGCTTTCTTGAGGACCCGTCCGCGTGGCGCTTAATCCGGCCCGTCAGCGAGGGAGGGCTAGTCGTCAACGTTGGTGCCTTCGCGTCAACCCTACAACGGACGAGCCCGCGGTGGATGGGGTCTCGCCGTGGCGTCAAAAGGTCGCCTCGAACCCGGCGCCGCTCTGGGTGTCAACGACGCCCCTCTGTCGCCCCGAACTCCGTCCACGGCGTCGCGGTGACGGCGGCGGCTGGCGTGGCGTCCTCCCCGCTTCCTCGGGTGCGGCGCCCCGTCCCGGGAACGGCACCGCGGTCTTTGGCTCATCATCGGCATTTTGCGGTTCCCCAACGGTGAACCACACCGCCGTTGCCCAAACCCGTGGGTACCGGTATCGGGGACCAAGTCAAGTCACCGCTCCTACCGGTGGCCGCTGCATGGTCGGGCGTCGAAGCGCAAAGGGTTCGCGGCTCAGCGTGCAACAACAGCGTGCCGTAAGGCGGCGGTGCGGTCCCTCGAAACGGAGGCCCGAGGGCAAGGTCCGCCCTCGGCGTCGTCGGCGGCCTTTGGCGGCGGCTAGTCAGGGCGACGCTCAAGTCCGCCGCCTAGAATCGAGACCATCCGGGAGTGGAGTCCAGGATCGGCCTTTTGCATTCGCGAGTCCACCGGGTTGCTTGAGCGCCAAGCCATCTTCCTGGTGGCGCGCCTCTGCGCTATTGTGGACGGGTGCGCCTCCGCCAGCAGACCGGCCATGGGCAGCAAAAGACACAAGTCTTACTATTTGTGCATGCTATTTTTGATAAAAGAAAAAAAATATTGTATTAGTCATGCTTATATATGGCCATGCAGCCCGTGGGCGTCGGCCGCCCACGACCCGATGATTTGGCCCGGTCCAAAAGCGGCACGGCCCGGCGAGCTGCTTGCCGTGCGTCGCCCGACCTGTAGCCTGAGGCCATGCCCGGGAGCCGCTGCTGCCCGTGGCATGGCACGGCAAGCCCGGTCCAATAGCGGTGGTGGCCCGTTGCCTCGCAGCCCATAAACGTCATATGTAAGCAGACTCCAAACCTAACCCTAACACTACACTACTCACTCACGCGATCCGCGGCGGGCCGTCGACTCCCTCTCGCACGCGACTAAGCGAGTCACCCGACGGTCGATTCCCTTCCACGCAACACACACCGTCTCCATCCCGGCCGGCATCCACCGAGGGGCCTTCCACGCGCCCGTCGTCTCCTCTCCATCTCCCTCCCACGTGCATGCGTCTCCATCTCCTTCACGCGCGCGCCGTCTCCCTCACGCATGCCGGCGTACCGCCACCTCCTGCCGTCTCGCGGGCGGCGCCGGATGCCGGCGCCCCGCACTACCCTCGGCGGCGACGGCCAGCGGGCTGGCTGCGAGCGGGCCGATGGGCGGCATGGGCACGACGGGCACACGGCCGCACGGACGGCAAAATGTCCCGGGCCGCGGCGTGGGCCGTGAGGCGTAGCACACGAGCACGTGGCGTCGGCATGGCCCGGCCGACCGCTGTGGCACGGCGGCGGCGGCGTGCGTGCCGGCAAGGCACGAACGGGCCGCGGGCTGGGCTGGCAGCCCGTTGGACATCTATAGTCATGCTACTTGTGCATGAAAGGAGAAAATACAGCAGCTGCATTGTGTCCATTTACAGCCTTTCAATCTCCCAGTCCTCTCATGGTGGCAATACGAATTGGAGGGGAAGAAGCCATGATGGTGGCTGAGGGCAAGTAATTGGGTAATTGGTTTGCAGGCAGTATTCCAATCAGAGGGAAATAGGCAGTAAACGCTCGTGACGGAAGGGAACAGAACCGGCGCTCTGATCTGGGGTGTTTTGCAAAACAGATATTATGATGGGATAAGTGAGAGGGTTTAGGTGCTAAAATAACCCACCTCTATCTCTAGCCACCACTTGTGGTCGTGATCAGAGTTTCTATAGTTTGCATAGCAAGCATATGTTCCCATTTAACTGTCGATTTGTCCACGCTCACACACAACAAACTGGCATCATTGTTTACACCGCGCCCATGCTTAATGACGGCCGCTGTAGCCTGTACATGCTTGCGCTAGGCTTGCTGATGCCGTTCTTCCCTACACCGCCAGCTCCTTATCGCTAGGCTTGCTGATGCTGCTCTTCTACACCGCCAGCTCCTTATCACTAAGAACGCATGGCACTGTGTCTAGAGATGGCAACAGGTAAGTAAAATTGGATAATTTTTTACTCTATTAGGGCATTAGTCTGGGTCAATCTCCGGTGTAGCGCATTTAATCCACAATACTTGCTAGTGCATGTTGATCAATTGGTGTGGTACGTATGTTAGTATGTTACTATGTGTAGTTAAAGTGTTGAACACTTAACTGGTAGTTTAAGATCTCTATATATTTATATATTATACATTAGTCCCACTAATCTGTAAATTTACGTGCTATTATGGCTGGTGAACTATTATCTTGCTATGTATTTACGTTGATTTATTTATATCGACCTTGCATTCATACATGTGCAAATGGGTACAATAGCAGTAGCTACTCTGACAATTAATTACAAGGCCAGAACAAGAGAGGACCGACTACTTTGGATTTGCCTTTGAATGAATACCTTACAAGACTATTTCAATGCCACAACATGCATTTGTATGTGAATGATCAATCCTTCGCAGTGCAAATTCCGATCCAAGACATCTTTCTTTCCTAATTTATTACATGAAAGAAAAACAAGTTACGATGTAGTCCCAAAATGGCCGAACAAGACAAAAATGGAAGAGATCCACTTATATCAGGAGGTGTTCTGTCTGTATGTTCCATGGTACAGTGTCTGGTAAAGAAAACATCATAATATGTGCATTCTAGAGTTTGAAATGCAGATATAAGTTTCTCAAAAATTGGAGAATATGCCGCAGCCATGGCTTGATGTTGTGTTGACAAACTCTCACAAGAGCCTGCGCAGTTTCAACCAGAGTACCCATCAGCCCCTTGCAGGGCAAGTGCGCCAGTTAAAGAGAGAGAGAGAGAGAGAGAGAGAGAGGAGAGAGAGGAAAAAAAGACATGCTAGTAGCAAAATAAATAGAAACCCACCTGACACGATTTTTATCGTCACAGAAGAATGGTGTCGATGACTGATAATCATCTGTTCCAAAGTATCTGTCTCCAAATTCGCCCATCCCAGGTGCGACACGGAAATCATCATTTAGACCAAACTCAATCTCGAAGTAACGATCTTTACTCTAGGGGAATCTCTTGCTCACCACATGCACTCCTTGGGGTGCCTGTAAAACAAAAAGATACCACTGATGAGTTAGATTTCCAACCACTATGCACTAACATGCCATCATGTACAACAGTGATGATAAATGAGCCTGATTACACACTTCATAGATATATATATATATATATATAGTCGTTACCTAGATATTATCATTATCTAGTAGATGAAGTTACAAAATTGATTCTGTGATATTAGTTACAATGGACAGTTTTGAAGAAAAGCTAAAAGACAACCAGGCTAAAAGATATACTCCGTAAACCATGGTACTGCAATAGGGAATAAGGGGGAATGATATTTCAATCCTGTAAGCTCCAAAGACTAGCTATATACATTTGAAAACCAAGAAAATGCCCAACACTTCATATGACTTACTGAAATAAGATTAAGGAATATAATATTTGCTTCCTGTACACCCTTCTTCAATAGAAGGGAGATGGCTTGAACTGCTGAATTTCCTGATCAGGATAAAATAGCGATTAAATGAGATAACAAGAAATATATATAAAAAAAAAGTAAAAGCATGTTCCCTCTCAATGAGGCAAACCATAATTAACCTATAACAAAATTACAGAGAACACACATAATTTAAACCAAATGTGTTTTTATTAATGAATCATGATGCCAAAATACCCTTACTTCCAGAAATCTATGTTGGGGTCTTAAAAGTATCCAAATTTATTCAGCTAAATATATGGAAAACATATAGGGGACGACAAATCTATGTTGGGGTCTTAAAAGTATCCAAATTTATTCAGTTAAATATATGGAAAACATATAGGGGGCGACATTTGATGATTTACATTGAAAAGCATCCGCCAAAAAGATGAAGTGTCATAAAACCTATGATTTGCTAATCAATTCAAAAGTTTACTTTAATAAAACAAGAAACTTCTATTGCACTGCCATTTTGCTTATGTAAACAGGCGAGATGGTTCCCATGTGCATGGAAGAGTGATTTGAAGTTTTTATAAGATTTAATTGACATAAAAAGTGGTGCGTCCAGAGAACAGGAATAAAAGACAAACCTGTTCCCAATATGGGGTCCAACAGCAGAACATGCCTATTTGCAATATCTTTTGGTAAATTTTGATAGATGAGCTGCACAAATAAATTTAGATATTAGTAATTTGACTCACCCTAACACATGCAAAAGGTTGATAAACCAGACCTGTTGTCCATTGTCTCCTTCCCGATGAATAAGAATCTTCCCAATCTTTATACCTTTACAGCATGCCCGCAGTGCATTCTCCATGCTTTCGCCACTGGAAAGCAGTTGCAGAGTACACGTTTATTCAAAGATATATGGTGGGTGTTTTTCAATCATAGATGTTCTGGTGATGAATTGAATTCTAGTGCATGTTTATAGAAAGAAACAGCCATACTGTATCTCTAGGAGTAATGAACAATATCATATAGCAAAGATAAATGGGGTAATGAGGTTCTCAATATGGCCAAGTGTAGAGCATTTGTAAAGTGCCAATGCAGCAAAAAATAATTCAGAGGCAGTCTAGGGCATAGCATCAACATAATGATATCACTGTTATAGTTATACTATACAAAGCCCATTTGTTCCTCCTTTTGTGAGTGCCTAAATCATAAATATGGTTAGAACTCAAACAAGCATACAAAGGAAATATTGTTTAGGAAAAGTTGGTACCTCCTGATCACTGAAATACCACACAACCTTTTGGAGAACTCCACACCAGTGTAAACAGATCCTGCATACATAATAAAGTGTGCCAGGGAAACATAAAGTATTGCCACAGAGAATACAAACACATGTAGTTCCACCAAATACAAGAGAACAGAATTATGGACTGTGGAGGGGATAAACAAATGTCCCACTAGCAATAACAAAAACCTTTTTCTATTTGTACCAACCATGCCAAAGTTTTCCTATAACTCTAAACCAGAGATTTCCAAGTAAACAAAGCAACACTAAATAAGTGAGTGTGAGACAAATTATTGTAGCAACTAGCAAGTCCAATTAACACTTCAGCACAGAATTTGCCTGATCATCTATAAATCAGTGCATCAAGTGCATGTCAGTCAAGGAAAAACTATCTTGTGGTATTCTGGCCACGCCACTAGCAAGTCTAAATTCACACTTTAGCACAGAATTTGCCTGATCATCTGTATAAATTAGTGTCCGTCAAGGAAAACTATGCTGGACCAGTAAAAATATTGTTCAAGCTTTCGATCTAACTTTGAATATTAAGTTAGATATCATGGGTAAATGGTCATTGTTTTTTTTTTTTTGCTCATGTGCAAGCTAATGAATTAGCTAACAAGGATAAATACCAGATACGAATAGGATGATAGAGCACGCTGTTGTCAGAATTCATTTGAAAAGAAAATTTATATGCACGAAGAAAATAGGGAACTATATAACAGAGGACCTGCTTACCAGTCGGAGTGATGACCTGCTTTTCCTGGAAAGGAAGATGACCAAGACCATGTTCGACAACCTATTTTCCACAGGGAGTTTTAAGATACCATGCAAACCCATATAAAAGATAACTCATCAAATAAATTTATGTACTGACCAATCGAATCAACCTATCAGCATAAAATATGAAATCATGTGTTGCTGTGGCAGCATCCCTTATTATTGTGTGCATGCCTCGTATCTGAGATAAAACAGCATGAACAATGAAAGTTATACAAAACAGTAAATACCAATTACAGAATTGCATATTACTGCCTCTCTTCCAAATTTGTAGTCATTTTCGTTTTCTAGGCACATAGTACTTGTTAATGTCCCTAGATATGCTGTAACTAGAAAAGCCAAAACAGCTAATAATGTACATACAAACTGCAGGGACATCAAACAGCAAGCAGACTTATAAAAATAAAACTGAATGTTTCCATTAGGTACCTGATAAGTAGTCTGAATTACATACAAATTGGGGTGTATTTTACAAAGATCATGTTGTCCAAGCTTAGTCCGAATATGCTGAACAATTAGGTCAATTGCCACATCATTGTCTCCACCTCGTGGGATGATAATATCAGCATACTTCTTCGTTGGGAGGATGAAATCTTCAAAAGCAGGCTTAACAAATTTTGAGTACTGTGGAAAAGAGTTTTATTAGCCAAAACGGCAAGAATGAGTAGTTAATAGATAGTGTAATGTAAATTATGCAACAAGACAAAAATATTATATCAGATAAAAACTCTATACAATCAAGTCCACTAAATGTTGTTAGTTTTTTTTTTTTTTGACAAGAAATGTTGTTAGATTTGATGCATAACAAAAATTGCAATAGAGGAAGCTTTGTAACCTGATCTAACACAGCTTTGATATCTCTACCCTTGTCAATAGTATCGCGACGGATCCTCCTTGTTAACCGTACGTCAGCATCTGAGAAATCAACAAGTGAGTGTTATAACAAGAAATACTTCTTACCATGACACTGATCAGTGAGCTTTGAAAGGCTATAGACTACTCAGACAAAGTACTATGTTCAACATCTGGTGAGGAAGAAAATAGCTATGATAACAGATCAGTAGATCTGGATTGATAATTTATCTTTGATGATATCTTCAACAAATAAGTAACCTGACCTAACACAAAATAGCTATGAAAAAATCTGAGAATTTCAGACAAAAGGAAAATCTTGGGCCTGTTTGGAACACAGGAATGCAAAAACAGAGGAAAGGAAAAAAACACAGGAACAGGGTAGAAGCGAAAAGTGAAAAACTACAGGATTTTAAAAACGCAGGAATAAATACTTTGAGGTGTTTGGAACACGAGGAAATCATATCGCAGGAATCATAAGTCTATGAATGGTAAAGAGATGAATACATGTTTTATTGTTATATTTGTTATTGCAACGTTAATTTTTAATTAGCAAACAAACATAAGAAAGATGGATATTTATTTTTTAATTATATTTGCCATTACAACGTCAAATTTTTAATTAGCAAATAAACATATATGATTATTAACTTCAAGTAACACATCGTGAGCAAATAAAGATATGTGTTGTCCAACCGGTAACTAAATGCGTGATTACTACTTGCGTTAAATGCGTGGTGGCTCTTGCGTCTTGCCTAATCCTGTGTTGTGCAACGAGTAACCACGGAAGCTGCCTCGGACTTCAGCGCGGGAAGAGAAAACAAGGGGTGGGAGTGAATTTTTTCATTCCCGTGAAATCGGCATCTTCCTGCAACATTCCAGAGGAAAGGAATTTTTGTTTCCTGCGTTTCCAAACGCAAACCACGAGGCTTTTTCCTACATTTTTTCGTTCCCTACGAAATTCCTTTGAAAAACCTCCGTTCCAAACGGGGCCTTAATGATATGGCAGCTCAGCAAAGCGCAACACAGGCTTTTTTTCCTACATTTTTCGTTTCCCTACGAAATTCCTTTGAAAAGCCTCCGTTCCAAACGGGCCTTAATGATATGGCAGCTCAGCAAGATTATACTGCATCATGTTAACATGAATGACTCAAAATATAAGTATCCATAAAATGAACTTATACATAAAAATGTGGGCAGGAAATTATCAATAATGATCATTTCCAAGTTCAGAAAAATAGTCAAGAATCTATGCTTGTGCTGGGAACTTCTGGAATATCAACAGACAACAGAGAGAAGAGCATCATCAACTCATAAGCAAATACTGGTACCTGTATCAACAAAAAGATCTTCATGTTCATCAAAT
This sequence comes from Hyparrhenia diplandra, assembly GCA_015847255.1. Taxonomy (NCBI): domain Eukaryota; kingdom Viridiplantae; phylum Streptophyta; class Magnoliopsida; order Poales; family Poaceae; genus Hyparrhenia; species Hyparrhenia diplandra. The sequence goes on along the minus strand of JADLZK010011238.1, from coordinate 27,703 downwards.
TCCTGAGGCGCGAATCATGAAAAACAAAATTCCTTCCAAAATAATAACATCCGAAAGGATTAACCTGGCGAAAAGTATAAATTAGGGTTGCTTGTAAAAATCAAGTATTACGTAGATGAATAAATAACATAAACAAATCATCAGAAAACAAACTTTTACGAAATCAATGTGAAGAAATAAGCTGTTGCCCAAATAGCGAATAGTGTGTCAGTACTTAACAAAATTATAGTTTTTTATCCAAAAAAAAAAATCTGGAGCAGGTTATTACTGGGACCATACAAAGCATGAAAGCAATGTAGCTTCTTCAAGACAATGTGCAGATATTGTTTATAAAAATGTAATGTTGTATTCAGAGTCACATAAAGTCAAGGACTAAGGAACGACCAGTTTGCCATGCAGGTTGATTATTATGAATTGCACTGAACTTAAAATATTACCTTCCTTGCATTTGGGACACTCTTGTATGTCTTGAAGTTGTAATTAGGGATGTCGACAGCTTTGCCATGTTTCAAGTTTTGCATACAAGAGAGAAGTAGCTCTGTATGAAATGCATCTGAAACAGGAAAAGAACACATTCAGTGCAGAACTCTTGGGGCTAGCTGGACAGTATGTATAATTCTCGTGGAAGGATGAATTCGACCTGGATGATCAAAGTTATAATCATGGACATGGACTAATTCTTCATCCGTCAATCCATAATAAAAGGACTCCTGCAAATATTGTGATCTCAATGCTTGTAGTTATAAGAGACTGGAAACAGTGTGACATGGCAATGTGATAATCTAGCATGAAGAGGGCATAGTTTGGTGCCTATCAATGCAGTACCATGGTATTTTGGGCAGTAAGTAATGTTGAACAAGCAAGTATGTTGGTAGAATGCACATACATATGCTGCAAGATGAGACCAAAGGAAAGCAGTATTGCACAAACCTGCGTAACAACCACAACACGCTGGTCACGGAGCTGATCAATGATCATCTTGCACACGGTACTTTTGCCTGACGATGCACCCCCAGCAACACCTACACCCAGAACCGCATTCAGGGCCTAGTAAATTATCACTAGGCTAGGCGCAGAAAAAAAAGATTGGGAGAGGTAGAAAGAGTCCACGGCATCAATCAAAGTATATATATATACTGACCAATAACAAAGGGCTCCTGGTGGCCATTCTCCAGACCAGACGTCGTTGGTTGTTCCTCGTACGACGCGCAGGAAACCTGGGTGTTGAGGCCGTCCAGACGGAGCGCGGAGTAATGGACTCCAGCGGCAGCGGCATCGAGCACCTCGTCTGCGGATTTCGAACCCATATATATATATGCGCCTACCAGGTGAGTGTGAGCGTCAAACCAATCGGAAATAGAGTGTAGGCGCCCAAGAAAGAAAGATTTGATCTTGGATGGATCGCAAATCAGGCAGGCAAAGGATCTTTCTTACCGGAGAAAACGGAAGAGGGAGAGAAAGGGATCTCCGGCCCGCGGCGACGCCTGGAAGGAACGGAGAGGAGGGAGAGGGTGGCGGCGCCGGGTATGGGGTGGATCTGGATCGAGACAGGGGAGAAGGAGGGAGGAAAGGGGAAGGAGGGTGGAGAGGCGTGCTCGGCTCGGCGCAGCGGGCGGTGCAGGCAGGGCAGGAGACACAGGACAGAGGAGCCGGAGCTGGAGCCTGCACAAGAATTATACAATTAAATTAATTAATAATTATTCTATCGCAAAAAATATACAATTAATAATTAATTAAAAATAATAACTATTAGGTGATTTTAGAAAATGAGAATTGTGACCGGGAAAGCCCTCCTATGTGTGGGGATCGATATTTGGGATACCCATAAGCAAGCACCCAACTCGCTGTCAACAAACCAAAATCGACTCCGGACCTCAATTACTCGATAAGCGTGGCAAGGCAGGGCGCCCCACCGCGGCACACGAAGTCTTCGTCGCGTTCGAGCTCTCAAGCAAAGGCGAGCCTCCGCTTCCTTTCGAGCTCCCACCGAGCTCTGGGGCGAGGTCCCCTTCCCGCTTAAGCTCGAGCTCTCCGATGGCGAGCTCTCGAGTCCCCCGGCGTTCGACCTCACTCGGGGACCTCTCTCCGCCTCGCTCGAGCTCCCACGCGACGAGCCCTACGACGACGTCCGCCAAGACCTCATCTGCCCACCTTCTCGGAAGCTGCGAGTACAAGAGTTGGTCAACCACTCCCCGACAAGCTCAACAACTCTCTGGCGACCTTTGTAGCCTGGCCCGGGTCACGCGATGGTGAGAGAAGCGATCCGTCGATCACCTCATCATGCCCCGTCGACTCCAACAACTCCGCTATAGTACCGCGGAATGCGTGCGGCGTACATCCCCCATCCACGGTGTGAGGCGCCCATCTTTGAGAAGGCATTCAACTACGATTGGAGCGCGGGGTGGCCGCCCCCACCGCCCAAACCACGATTCAGCGTGCGGCGGCGACCAATTTCAACATCCGTAGTGCCCGAGTTGGGAGGAGTTCTCACCCAGTAGCGAGCTTCGTCACGAGAGCTCTTTTCTCGTCTTCCATCCTGTAGCGTGTTTACGCCTCTTCAAGACCTCAACCGAGAGCGAGCTCATATGTTCGCCCCCTTGCGACTATAAAAGGGAGGCCATCCACGGGTTGAGGTAGGTTCAATCCTAGTTTCATAACATCCATCGCACACCCACTCGATATTGGCACTAGCCTCAATCCGCGAGACTTGGGAGCCCTCTCCCTCTCTCGCCCAACTTGTACTAACCCGGTATGAGTATTTGAGCTCGGATAGTGATTACCCTTGGACTAGGGTGCGCGATTTGCCCCGAACCAGTATAAATCATGTGTCATTGTCTCTAGAGCTAGGCCATCGGAGACGCGTTAGCGGACATTCTTGTGTGGTGGTGGTATTAGACCCACGGCGGTTAGCGCCCGGGGTAGCGGCGCTAGTGTGGCGATCCTCCCTCGATGGCTTCTTCGCTTCCACCGACTTCGGAGCACCCGTCTTGCGCTTTGAGACCATCGACTTCAGGCACCGTCTTGGAGAGCGGTCCAGCGAGCCGTCTTCACCCCGCTGATGCGGCGCGGGGCGATGTCGGTCATCTCCTTGGCGCCGCCCGACTCCGTCTTTGGCGGCGTGGGCGAACTCGACTTCCCGCCCCATGAGTCCCATCGCATGGCGGTGGACCGTTTCTTCATCCTCATCAAGGACCTCCTCCCGAACATCCTAGGGCGCGAGCCCACGCGGGCTACGTTTAGGGGCGTGACATTCTCCCATCGCCAGCGTCGTCCTGGCGGCTTTAGGGCCCCGTTAGCGTCGGCGAGTTCTCGGCCTACGCCGGGATGGCAGGCGAGCGGCGGGGGGCTACCCGCTGCAGGGCGGCGAGCCTCTGAACCGGCATTCCCGAGCTCGAGGCACCGCTCCGGCGACATATGCACGATGGGCGTCACGTCTGTCCCGCCCGGTGCTACATGTGCCACACCCGAGTGCGGTAGGCAGCTTGGCGGCGATTCATCGAGCACACCCGGCACTCCGGTAGCCCGGCGGCGTGAGCGCGGAGTCGGCCAGTGTCAAAGCCGCTGGGGAGCTGAGGCGCTCGGCTGGCCCGGCGGCTCAAGCCTTGAAGCCCTCCTCGCCGGCGGGGAGGGAAAGGCAGCCCGTCGAGAGCGCGAGCGAGCAGCGTGAAGTGCAGACCGCATCAGCCGTGGCGAGGGCCACGAGCGGCTCCGCCCGGTGTTGGGGCGTCTCGAGAACACAGCGGCGGCTAGCGTGCTCCTGCGCCGTTGCCCGGCCCCGAGGAGCACGAGGCACGGAGAACCCACGGCGGCTCAAAGAGGCTCCTCAGCGGAGGCGGCCGTCAGCGGCCAGCGGCTTCGGTGTCTCACCGCCCGTCTGCGGGGAGAGCCGCGAGGCCTCCTCTCATCCCGAGGTCCCAGCGCGCCCGGCCCGGAGTCGGCGAAACGCGACGCCGGGGGACACCATCAGCGCTCGGCGCCAAGCGGAAGCTTCGAGGCGACAAAAACATCCCGAGGCGATGGCAAAGCGTCACTACGGCGACGCGCGCGGCGGCCGCCCTCGCACCTACAGCAAGCGCAGCGGTGGCCGCCCGCAGCGGCAGAAGACAAGAACGCAGCCCGGCGCCCGTCACGCCCGTCCCGGGCCCGTTGCCCCAAAGCGGGATCGTCACCACTCGAGGTCGAGCTTCGAGAAGGCGAAGGCTTTCGGCTCCCGCGCATCCACGGCGCCCGTTCCTTCTCGCTTCCACGAGCTCCGACCTCGGTGCAGAAGTACAACGGGAGACCGACCCTGCCACATGGCTCGGATTACCGCCTCGGCTGCCGGCGGGGCGGGGTGGCAGCGACTACTTCATCATCGCATGACCTCAGCTTTACCTTGCGGGTCGTAGCGTTCTGGCTCGAGCACCTCTGGGAGCACCATCGCGATTGGGAGGACTGGCGTGGCGTGATCGTCGGCAACTTCGGGGCACATACACCGGCTGAGCACGGCGTGGGACTGCGGGGTGCAAGCGAAAGAAGAGGAAGGCTGCGTGACTGTCAAACTGTCCAAGCTCTGCAACAACCTCTCCGAGGCCTCCGACTCAGTCATCACCGCCTTCACGTTCGACGCTACATGAGACCTGATCCTGACACCGGCGTCAAGAAGCGAAGACCGTGAAGGAGCTCCTCGACCTCGCCACCCGAACGCGGTGAGGAGAGGGCGCCGTCTCCGTCGTCCGGCAAGGGGCGGGTCAAGGCCGACGATGGCAGGGATCAACTCAGCGCGCGCCAAGAAGAAGAACAAGAAGAACAAAGCGTCCCAGAGGCGGCGGCGGCGGCGAGTTCGTCGCCGTGGCGAAACAAGCGCAAGGCCGGCCTAAAGGAGGCGGGAACCGTCCCCAGAGCGCCGACAAGATGCTCGAGGCACACGTGTCCGCACCATGAGGTCGGTCAAGCACAAGATGAAGGATTGCCGCCTCGCGAAAAAAGCGCGGTGATGGGCGCGCTGCGGGGAGGAGACAAGGGCGGCGGCGACAAGGCGTAACCGGCTCCGGCGAGTTAAACGGCGACATCTACATCAGGGCCGGCGTCAGCGTGGTCTTCGGGGCTCGGCTACGAGTCGGGCGCCGACAAAAAGCTCACTTTCGGCGAGGTCCTCTTCAGAGCCTGCGACACCCGCCTACCTCAAGTGGTCAAACTCAGCGATCACGTTCGACAAAGCGGACCATCCATATCACATCCCGTATCCGGGGAGGTACCGCTCGTCATCGACCCGTCATGGCACCAAAAGCGCCTCGGCAAGGTGCTGATGGGCGGCGGCGCGCCTCAACCTCCTCTACATCCACAGCGCTCCAAGCCCTTGGCATCCCAAAAGCGCGACTCCGCCTTCCAGCGGAGCGATCCATGGCGTGGTGCGGGGAAAGCGAATGGTCCGCTTCGGGCGGATTGACCTCCCCGTCACCTTTGGCACCGGGACAACTTCGCAAGGAGGTCCTCATGTTTGAGGTGCTTCCCGCCGAGGAAGCGCCTACCACGTGCTCTTGGGGCGGCCGTGCTATCACGAAGTTCATGGCCGTCCCCAACTACACCTACCTCAAGCTCAAGATCCCCCGGACCAAAGGGGTCATCACCGTCGACTCCACCTTCGAGCATGCCTTGGTACGTGAGGCGGCCCCGCCCGTCGATGCGCCGATGCCGCGGTCGAGATCGGCGGTTCTTGCCCAAGATGGCGGCTGGGCCAGCGCGAGGACTCCCGAACTCAAAGATGGCGAGCACGGAGGCTTCAGCCGTCGAGCTCGAAGGTGGCGATCACGGCGCTCTCTTCCGCCGAGCTCGAGAAAGTCACGGGCACGTTCGAGCACGAGAAGGGCGCCAAAGAGGTCCGCGGTCGACAAGGACGGGCGCACCCTCATCCGTGGGTCTTGAGCTTACCTCAAATAGGAAGCGAGCTCGTCGACTTCCTCCGCCTTGAACCTCGACGTGTTCGCATGGAGGGCCTCGGACATGCCGGGCAAGCTGGGGAAGTCGCGAGCACTCCTTGAACATCAAACCCGGCTCTCGGCGGTGAAACGAAGGCTTAGGCGTTTGGCGACGATCGGCCGAGGCAATGCCCCGAGGAGATAGATAAACCCTTAGCGCTAGGTTCATCAAGGAGGTGTATCATCTCGAGTGGATAGCCAATCCTGTACTAGTTAAGAAGAAGAATGGGAAATGGAGAATGTGTGTTGGTTACCGCGGGTCTCAACAAGACATGCCCAAAGGATCCGTTTCCTTTGCGGCGCATCGACCAAATCGTTGACTCCACCTCGGGTGCGAGGCACTGTTTTCTCGGCTTACTCCGGCTACCTCCGGATCGCGATGAGCGAGCTCGTCGGCTCGCCACCTCCTTCATCACTCCGTTTGGTGCATTACGTTTGCGTAACAATGCCCTTCGATCACAAAACGCTGGCGCCACCTTCCAAGGTGCATGCAGAAAAGTCTTCAAAAAGCTCCTCGGGGAAGCTTCGTCGAAGCGTCGTCGATGATATCGTTGTCAAGACAAAACGCTCAAAGAGCTCATCCCTCACCTCGAAAAGGTCTTACGCCAAGCTCCAGCGAGTTGGAGTTAAGCTCAACCCGAAAAATGCGTTTTTGGGTCCCACGAGAGGAAGTTGCTTGGCTTCATCATCTCCGGCGGCATGAGGCCAATCGAGAGAAAATCACCGCCATCACAAGCATGGGGCGATTAAAAATGTCAAGGGTGTGCGGCTCTCACGGTATCTCGCCCTGGCCGAGTGGATTCATAGCCCGGCTCGAGGGACAAAGCCTCCAGTAGTACAAGTTGTTGAAGAAAATCGGCGCTTTGTTTGGACCGGCGAGCTCGGCAAGCTCGACTCACGAAAGCGGCTCCTTGCAAATCCACGGGTGCTCGTGGCGCGGCGTAATGAACCAATCCTCCTCTACATCTCGGCCACCTCGAAGGTGGTGAGCACGCGCTCATCGTCGAGAGAGGGGAGGGAAGAGCTGCGCTCAAAGTGCAGCGCCCGATGTACTTCATCGGTGAAGTCCTCACCGACACCAAGACTCGATACACTTTCGGCTTCGAAAAGCTCATATACGCGCTGGCGATCACCCGGCGCAAGCTCGGACACTGCGCCGACTCCCACCCGGTCAGCATCGTCTCCAAATACCGGCTTGGCGAGTCATTCGCAGCCCGAAGTCACGGGGCGCTGTTGCATTTCTTAAGCGCAATCATTAGAAACGGGTTTAGAACCCATCTCCAATAACGGGCCCGAAATGCGCCGGTTGGCATTCTAAGTGAAACCACCGTGTGGTGATAACTCTAGGTACATCAACGGTGATAGATCTTGCCAAAAAAGATATTCATCATTAGCGCCGCGGATCTATCATTGTAGCATTTCACCGAAGTATTCGAGGGTATAGTTATTTATATTTTCCCAAAGGAAGGCATGGTGTAAAAGTCTCTAATTAGGACATGGTCAAGATAACACGAATGTATAATAGACCAATGTTCATAAAAAGGATAAAATAAGATAGGTAATAGGATAACTTGACACACACACTCAAGCCAATCTTAAGGATAAAGGTAAAAAGAATGAATAAAAGAATAAGTCTAACATGGACGGGCATATCCTAGATAGTCATGTCAAGATAAGCGAATACACACATGTTTTTCTTGTTAGAGATTCTAAGTCAAGAAAGCCAAGGTCTCTGCTGAATTACTTGGGCACCGGCCCACGCCCAAAGGACAGTGTCCGGCAATTCGGCTGCGCCACACCCGAGCGTGGGGGATTACAAAGGAAGGACAAAATTTCACAACCCGACCGCCTACCCCTCAACCGTGGGATGCGCCACAAAAATATAGGCAACCCTAGCCCAGACACCACGTCTACACTAGTGATTATCACTCTAGCGTGTTAACAAGGCTTACCGTCCCGAGGTCCTTCTACTAGGCGCCCGCCCGAAGGAACGACTATCAATCCCGCAACCCAACATCAACCAAGGCTAACTCTAGGTAGAACTCTTCATAGCAATCTAGCTCTTTGGTCTAAACATGTATGTATGATAGACTAAGCACGAAGTTCTATAAGACAAGATCATGATATAGGAACTATAGACTAGTTCTTCAACCAAGATTATATCACAAGAACATTTGCTCTAATTCAAGAACATGACTATATTGATAAGTAGAGAACAAGAACAAGATGAAGAACTCTAAATTGCTCATACTTGGGATAGCTCCAAAATGTCTTGCTCTCCTTTTATTATTCTTGCGGACTCCTCCTAAGTACAAACTAAAAAGAAAAAAGAAGAAGAAGAAAGAAGAAGAAGAAGAAGAAGAAGAAAGAAGAAGAAGAAGAAAGGGAAGAAAGAAGAAGAATAAGAAGAGAGAGGCTACATTGTGTGGTGTGTGTTACAATGGTGGGAGATGGCCTCCTTTTATAGGTAGAGGAGAGGGGCTCATTGAAAAATGTCCCTCCCCATATGGAAGGAGCCAAAACCGACACGGAAACACCTTCTAGTTTGCTAAACCGACCAACCAAGCGTCGGCAGCGCCCAGTTTTGGAAGGTAACAAACCGCCTCCCGAAGCTGGGCCCGAGCCTCCTCGGGGAGGTGCGGCCGCACCTTTGGGTGTCTGCGGCGCCCCCCCAGGTCGGCAAAACTCGAGCTTCGGCGGGGTGGCGTTGTTGGGCTGAAAAGTTGTAGGGCGGCGTTGGCTCGGCCCGGTTCTGCGTGTTTTGTCCATTTCTCCCTTGGGCTTGATGTTCTTCAGGAATGCTTTCAAGGGGCGCCTTTTGGTACATTTTCCACTTGGTTTTTATATAAATCCTGCATAATATTATTTTGGCACTACAAGTGGAATTATGTCAATAATAAATGTATATGTGTGTAGCAAGGTATAGTTTCAACCCCTAATTGGTAGAATGTTGGCGTTAAAAATGTGTCGTTGGTGGCCGGAGTCAACAAACTCCCCCAAACTTACCCTTTCTTGGCGTCCTCGAGCAAAAGATAAGTACTTAGTTGTTGATCGGGAGTTGCTACTATGCGATTATGTTTCTCAAGTGCCGGGGTTATAATAAGATTTTCTACTAGAGTTTGAATAAAATGGCATGCCTTTGCTCACCCTTTATTACCTTTCATCGTAGCGGGGCTTTTTAGCTTCTCTCAAAGCCTTGGGCGGTTGCGAGATAGAAACGATTATATACTTGAAATACTTTTCATTCATCCTTTTGATCAACTTTCTCATGCAGGATTTATTTATTTAAGTTCTATTTTGTTTTTCGAGAAAGTTTGGGCTTTTATTGCTATATATATATATATATATATTTGGAGAGGTGGGCTCTGCTGCGCCCTAGACTTTGTCTTTTATTTCCTCTCTTGTTTTTTTCTTCTTCTCTCTTTTTTTTTTTTTGAGATGTGGGCTCTGCTCGCCCTCGGACACATGTCCATTTTTCATCTCTCTTTTTTTTCTCTTTTTTTTTTTTTTTTTAGCATAGCCCATATCATTTCTCTTTTCTTTCAAATTAAATTCCCGGATGTCAAGTTTCTCTTTTTGGACGAAATCATAGCAAATCTATTTGTACCATATCATACTTGGCAACAACTTAGACTAGATAGAGCCTATGCAACCCACATGAATCGGGTTTTTCGGGGATGAGTTTTTTTTAGACTTAGCCACTAAACCTAAACTTTAGAAATTCGAATTATAAACTAGAGCACAGAGACAAAACATAAGACAAAGCAACTATTTATCATTTCATTTCAGGGGGTAGAACTAAACATTTCTACAACACATATATATGGAGTGGAATAAGTCTCCTCTCTCTCTTTCTTCTTCTTCTCCTTTTTTTTTTTTTTTTATTCTCGTACCTCATCATTCATATAAGATAAAAAAAATAAATGGAATGGAATGTGAGATCTGAGTTACCTTTGTGGGAGTCCTCCCCCAAGCTAGCTTTTGACTTATCTTTGGTTTATGAGCGTTGCTAGCTTGTGAGGATCTATGAATGGAACATAGTCTTTTGAGCGTGCCGGGGAGACTCCCCAAGCTTGTCTTGTGATGATCTTGGAAGAAGCGGGACAACCATTCTTGAGTTTTAAAGGTTTGTATTTATTTTTTATTTTTATTTTATTTTTATCATTATATATATATATATATATTTTTTTTTTGGTTCACCAAACAACCCCGATCTCCATTGTCATCTCTTGGACTTACCCTCATGATGTTGATAAATCCTGGGGGGTTAGTCCATATGGTCGACAAATTCTACACTCGCGACTCACGATTCAATAATCAAACTTCGACTCCATGTCTAATCGATTAGGGTAGACTTTTTTGACCTAAGCACCATGCTTAATTCAAAATGCCTATGGAAGTATGATCAAAACTTCCAAACCAAAACATGCCAACATAGAAAAAAGGGCGCATGAAATGAAAACAAGATTCATCCAATGGAGATAAAGGCATTGCAAGGCGATTTTTTTTTATATACTAAAAATTTATTAGAGAAAATATGTTTTATTTAGGAATATTTTTTTTCTTAGTTTTTTTATAGAAGAATTTATTTGATTTATAAAGATTTTTATTTTTAGTTTTTTTGAAAATATTTACTTATAGATTTTTGTGTAGTAAATATTTTTTGTTTATTTTGATAATAAAATATTTTATAAAACACATATTTATTATTATTTTTTTTTGGAAGGTAATGGACAGAGGATGAGAGTGTAGGTTTCTCATTACCTTGGTAGGGTCCTCCCCAAAGCTAGCTCAATGCTCATCGGATCGGGGTTGTACCCCGTGCTTTTGTCTTTTCTGCATGGTTTGGTATATGGTAGATTAGTGGACTTACCATCCTTTTCCAGTACCAAATTTTTGAAACATATACGAGGAAGGAGCAAAAAAGAGCAGCTTGTGTTGTTTTATTTATTTATTTATTTTTATTTTATTTGATAATTTTATTATCAAGGAAGACAAAAAAACTTCACCAAACTTTTCAAACTCAAACAAGGCTAAGATAAAAATGCAATGTAAGGTCTAGCCTTGACTTATCTCTATCATAAAATAATTCAAATGCTTATGATGTCAGCTCTGGGTTCAGTAATCAAGTATTAATACCATGTCAAACTTTGATTAAAGAAGACCATTTTAACCCAAGCACCATGCTTGATTTAAAAAGACCTATGGATGTATCACACTCTAGAATGAAAATACATCCAAACCCAAGGCGTATTTCAAAAACAAAGAAAACATGGATTTTTTATATGGAGATAAGTATGAGTAAAAAGAATTGGTGAATTATTATCTTTGTATACACCTGGTGTTAAATGTACCAACCGCGCATGAAGGAAAAAACGTTGAACTCCAGCGGTGGTAGCTTGATGATCCATCTCGGGCGGGCCACAAGGCTTAGGTGATACACACATGTAGTGTATATGGACCATGGGCCTTAGTGGTTACAAAGGTGTAAAGGAGGATGTTCCTCCTTTTCCTTTACCCTTTCTCTTTTTTTTTTTATTCTTTTTTTTTTTGGACCTTTGCATACCTGATTGTACTTGACCGCGGTTTGAGGATAGAGTTTATAAATCTTTGTCGGTAGCGTGATGATCTTGATTTTGGTAATGACTTCCTCACACCGGGTAGAGGGGAGGCATACGAATTTACTCGAGGTGCAACAAAGGTCTTGGGAGAGAAAAGATCCCTTCTTGCTTACATGGAAGCAATGCGGGGGGTGGAGTCGGGTGTCTTCATTGTTTACTTTGACCATATGGGGTCAACTTTGCTCCTCTCTCCTATTATTATTATTTTTTTCTTTCTTTTTTTACTGTATATATCTCTTTTTTGAACTTTTATAGCAAGGGAGGCTAATCTCTTATTTATCTCTCTTTTTTTATTTTTTTTCACTTTCAGCTCTTTTTTTATAATCCCCTTGATGCACTTGGAACTTGATATTCTCACCATCTTCCCCACACATTTGGACTTTCGTAGAAAAAATCAAGTGTGCAAAAGTCGAGGTCTCCTTTTGAGTGTGTTCCTCCGCCCAAGAGCATTAAAAAGTTTTCTTGATGTAGCCCCCATGTTTTCAAGCGTCACGTGCTCCTTTGTTCTTCTTAGTCTCCACGAAATGGTTAGCAACAAGAATACCGAAGGTGCACACTAACTTGATAACATGTTCTTGCTTTTTATTTATAAGATATATTTTTTTTTTAAAAAGATTTTCTTTTATAAAAAGATTTTAGATAAACCTAAGATGAACAAAGATCACTACACATGCATATTATCCAGAACATGTCCTAATAGATCATCCCTTTAACCAACGCCTTCCCCGGCAATGGCGCCGAGAAATGCTTGTTGCATTTCTTAAAGCGCCAATCATTAGAAATAGGTTTAGAACCCATCTCCAATAGCGGCGCCCGATGCGCGTTGACGTCTAAGTGAAACCACCGTGTCGGTGATAACTCTAGGTACATCAACGATGATAGATCTTGCCAAAAAAGATATTCATCATAGGCGCCGCGGATCTATCATTGTAGCATTTCACCCGAAAGTATTCAGGGTATCGTTATTTATATTTTCTCAAAAGGAAGACATGGTGTAAAAGTCTCTAATTAGGACATGGTCAAGATAACACGAATGTATAATAGACCAATGTTCATAAAAGGAATAAAATAAGATAGGTAATAGGATAATTTGACACACACACTCAAGCCAATCTCAAGGATAAAGGTAAAAGAATGAATAAAAGAATAAGTCTAACATGGAGGCGGGCATATCCTAGATAGTCATGTCAAGATAAGCGGATACACACATGTTTCTTGTTAGAGATTCTAAGTCAAAGAAAGCCAAGGTCTCTGCTGAATTACTTCGGGCACCGGCCGCCCAAGGGCGGTGTCAGGCAATTCTTATTCTTTTGAACGTGGGGGATTACAAAGGACGGACAAAATTTGTCACAACCCGGCCGCCTACCCCTTCAACCGTGGGATGCCCACCACAAAGATAGGCAACCCCTAGCCCGGACACCACATCTACACTAGTGATTATCACTCTAAGCGTGTTAACAAGGCTTACCCGTCCCGAGGTCCTTCTACTAGAGCGCCGCCCCGAAGGAACGACTATCTATCCGCAACCCAACATCAACCAAGGCTAACTCTAAATAGAACTCTTCATAGCAATCTAGCTCTTTGGTCTAAACATGTATGTATGATAGACTAAGCACGAAGTTCTATAAGACAAGATCATGATATAGGAACTATAGACTAGTTCTTCAACCAAGATTATATCACGAGAACATTTACTCTAATTCAAGAACATGACTATATTGATAAGTAGAGAACAAGAACAAGATGAAGAACTCTAAATTGCTCATCTGGGATAGCTCAAAATGTCTTGCTCTCCTTTTTATTATTCTTGCCGGACTCCTCCTAAGTACAAACTAAAAAAGAAGAAGAAGAAGAAGAAAGAAGAAGAAGAAGAAAGAAGAAGAAAGGGGAAGAAGAAGAAGAATAAGAAGAGAGGCTACATTGTGTGGTGTGTGTTACAATGGTGGGAGATGGCCTCCTTTTATAGGTAGAGGAGAGGGGCTCATTGGAAAATGTCCCTCCCATATGGAAGGAGCCAAAACCGACACAGGAACACCTTCCTAGTTTGCTAAACCGACCAACCAATGTCGGCAATGCCGGTTTTGGAAGGTAACAAACCGCCTCCCGAAGAAATGGGCCGAGCACGCCTCTCGGGGGAGGTGCGGCCGCACCTTTGGGTGCGCGTGCACCCCAGGTCGGCAAAACTCGAGCTTCGGCGGGGTGGCGTTGTTGGGCTGAAAAGTTGTAGGGCGGCGTTGGCTCGGCCCGGTTCTGCGTGTTTTGTCCATTTCTCCCTTGGGCTTGATGTTCTTGAGGGAATGCGCTTTCAAGGGGGCGCCTTTTGGTACATTTTCCACTTGGTTTTTATATAAATCCTGCATAATATTATTTTGGCACTACAAGTGGAATTATGTCAATAATAAATGTATATGTGTGTAGCAAGGTATAGTTTCAACCCCTAATTGGTAGAATGTTGGCGTTAAAAATGTGTCGTTAGTGACCGTCAACGGCCCGCGTGGCCAAGTGGGCTATCGAGCTCATGGGGGCCGACATCACTTAAGCCCCTAGAGGCGCCATAAAGTCCCGGGCTCTGTCGGAGCTTCATCGTGGAAGGGGCCAGTCGAGCGGCCGCCCGAACCAACGACATGTCAGTCTTGGGCCCATTTGTGCTTAAACCCGTCGGTGAAGAAGGAAATGGGAGCCGACGTCGGACTCAAATCTTCATCTCCCGAACAAGGTGCGCATGAAGTATTCAATCGCCTACACTTCCCTCGTCAACAAACGTGGCCAGAGGGAGTGCGGCTGCGGTGGGCGGCCCTACGTGTCGCCGCGAGCTCGGGATCCGGCACCTCGGGTCAGTCAGGGCGACTCAGGCTCGTGAAAAACCAGTCATGAAGAAGAGGTGGCTGCGTCAAGCCAGATGATCGGCGTATCACGGAAGGTCAGCGAGCTCGAAGAACACTTCATGGGCTCGAGGGTCAATCCGCGTCCGCCCACCTCAACGCGGCGCCGTCGTCCTCGCCAAACTCGCGTCGGATTATGCGATCCCGTGTCGGGCGTCTTCATGCATGGCGGCACAAGCCATCGATACGGCTCAAGGGTGAGCCCACGGCCCGGCGACACTGCGAACTTCGATCGCGCCGATGCCGGGCTCGGACCCCATGGAAGTCGGCAGCTCCGCGGCTCGAGGCTCACCCAACCGCGGGCTTGCTTAGCTACAAGCTCGGGCCCGACGGGCTCGGGGGACGCTCGGGGCTGGATCAAGCTCGACATGACGGCTCCAAAGCGATTAGCGGATCCCCTTCTATAATGGCTCCGGGGAGGGTAAACGCTTCCCCGGACAAGAAGAATCGAGATGCACGGCTCGGAGGGCCAAGTCCTTCATCCTCGTCGGGGAGGGCTATCGGGGGCGGGCCTCCCGGCGTCCTCCGGTCACTCGGTCACCGCAGCCGAGCGAGGGGAAGAGCTCGTTGGGAGATCCACGCGGTGAGTGGCCATCACGCGCGCCTCGAGCTCTCGTTGGGAGCTTGCGATACATCAAGGCTTCTATTGGCCAACCGCGGAGTCGCATGACGCCATTGGTTGTCGACGCTGCGGTGGCGCGATTCTTCGCCAAACAAACCATCTCGGCCACGATCCCTCAGGCGATCCCTCTCACTGGCGTTCGTGGAGTGCGGGGGCTCGACATGGTAGGACCCTTCAAAGGACCGCGGGGGCTGCGCACCTCCTCGTCGCCATCGACAAGTTCTCCAAGTGGATTGGGGTCATGCCCATCGCCGCGATTCGGGCGAGGGGCCGTCAAGTTCTTCACGGCATCATCCACCGTTTCGGGGTCCCAAACTCCATCATCACCGACAAGCGGCACAACCGTGGGAAGTCTTCATCGGCTGGTGCGGCGACCATGGCATCAGCGTCGACCCGCCTCCTCGTCGACCATCCGAGGACCAGCGGGCGGGGTGAAGAGCTAATGGCATGATCTGCGGGCGTAAAGTCACGCATCTTCAAAGAGGCTCGAAAATACGCCCGCCGGTGGCTCGTAGAGCTCCCGCCGGTCGTATGGAGTCGCCGCTGCGCCCAGCAGAGCCACGGGGCGGGACGCCATTTTCCTCGTCTTCGGATCAGGGCGTGCTCCCCACGACCTCAGTATGGCTCACCCAGCGTCGGGCCTTGGCGAGCACAACAACCGGCGCTTTCGAAGGCGCCAGCGACCCGACCGGCTCGATGAAGCTCGTGACGCCAGCGCTCATCCACTCCGCCAAGTACCTGCGGTCCATGAGCGCTACCGATCGCCACGTCAAGGGGCGAGCATTCAGCGTTGGTATTTGCGTCCCTCTGGCGAGTTTAGAGCTCGAAGGACGGCACAAGCTATCGGCACCATGGGAAGGCCCCTTCACCATCGACCAAGTCTTTGAGGCCCGACACATACAAACTCAAAGACCACCAAGGCGAGTCCTCACCAGCGCATGGAACATCGAACAGCTCGTCGCTTTTACCCCAAAATGTACTTCGAAATGTTGTAGTTGCAAGAGCTCAATAAAGCACCGATTCGATGCAAAAATCTGTGCAAAGCATTTGAATTCTTTCCTTAAGCTCGGCGAGCAACGGCGGCCTTTGCCCCGGCAAAGACCCACCCTTTTTCGGGGGCTACAAGGAGCGGGGTGCACACCCATGTTTTTAACACCCGTTTTTTCGCAAAACTTTACGAGCTCGAGCTCAGCGATGAGCTCAAACTCACCAACTTCGCACCCTCTTCTCTTAACTCAAGCGGCGTTCGAAATGACTAAGTCGTGAGCTCGCCACCGAGGCGTGGTGCGGCTGCCCTAGCGACCTCCACGCCCCCGCGGCGGTGAGAATGGCCCACCACTCGACTCTCAGTGAGTTCATAAAAAGTCAAAGTAGAAAGCAGTACAATAAGAGAAGAAGCGCGATTCCCATTAAGCCGCGAGCTTTCATAGTTTTTACAAGTTGCCTCAACCACGAGGACTTAAAAGCTCATCACGAGGAAGAGGCTCCGACCCGCGACTCCTACTCTTCTTGCGGGTAGGTCTTGAACCATCGGCTCCGCGGCCGGCGTCAGCGGGCTTCCTCCTCCTCGGCGGGCTCCTCGGCCACTCGCCTTAGCCGCCCGGGCGAAGAGCGTCAAGCTCCTCGGCGGCCCGGCTTGAGAGCTCGATGGACAACTCGGTCAGTGCCTGCGGCGGCGGCGTGCCCGCTCCACCTGTGTCGTCGTCGGCTCGGCGGCCACCCCTTCTTCCGCGATGTAGGCCTCGAACTTGGGGTAGTGGGCGAGGCGGCAATACGACCCCCTTGTGAACCGCGACTATCCTCCGTCACCGTGGGATGATGCGACACCAACTTGGCCCCGCGTGCTACATCTTCTACCACGGCGCATCGCGCGACCTCGACCTCGGGACCACGAGTCAGCCGTCCGCGCGGCGCGGGCTCTCGGCCTCCTCCGCGGCCTTGGCGCGACTCTTGAGGGTCGAGCTCTTTCGTAGCGTCGCGAGGTCACTCATCCTCTTCTTCAGGTCCGCCTCCTTCTCTTGCGGCCACGAGCTGCACGTGTGTCTTTGCAGGTGGCTTGCGGAAGCCAGCGCCGACCACGCATTGTCTCGAGCTCAGCGTCGTCTTGAGGAAGAATTCGCTTCTCACCTACAAGCAAAGATGGTGAGTGAGCATGAAGTCGTAAACCCGCGAGAACACAAGATAGAAGACAACCAGCTTACTCCGCATTTCGTCATAGAGCCCACTGCCGTGCACCACGGCTTGTGGTTTTTCGGCCTCAAGCCGATCCTTCTCCGCCTCCGGCGCCAGAGGGCTCACACATCTCCGGAAGCCGTGGTCATAAACTAAGGCCCCGCCAGCGAGGGCGGCCCCCAAGCTCCAAAGACACAAGGCAACAAGACAAAGGTAGAAACACTCACTCTGAGCTTCGGTGTCATGGGCCCGGGTGGAACCTCTCGGCGATCTCCTCCTTGTCCTTCTAGAGGACTCCGCTCTGCTCAGCGCCGGCGCTCAAGCTCTTTATCCTCGAGCATCGGCGGAGGGAGTCAAGCTCTTCCTTCATCTTCTCGTATTTGCCATTTTATTGGCAAGCTCGAGCTCCTCCTCGACGAGACCGCCCTTCAGCGTCGCGGATGAACTTCGGCGGCGTCGTAAGCGGTTTCGGAGCGGTCTTTGAGCTATGCCGAGCCAAGCTCGACACACTGCTGTGCGCCGCGACTCCGTCGACCTCCCGCCGAAACCGCCGGCCCTCGGCCCGAAACCTCGTGCGGCCCGGTTGTACCCCACGATGATGGCGTCTTTGCGCCCGGAAAAAGCTCTGAACACATGAGCAAGCCAAGAAAGCATAAAGGAGTCCCTAGCACCCGCGGCGGATCAAAACTGGGCAAAGGCGGCGCGCACATCTGTAGGCACGGTTGCCAGGCGACCCCGGGTCACGCTGCGGGCGACAAAAATACCCGAAAAACCGTACCAAACCGAAAAAACCGGGAACGACCGAAAAGAACGAAGCTTAGAAAAGTCGGTTCTACGGTTCTTGAGACGAATTTACCGAGTAAATTCGGTTTTCGTTTTACCGAAGTACCTCATCTGTGCCGAACTACATCATCATGGCAGTAAAATGTAGCGAGTCAAGGAAGTCCCTACGAGCTCTGACTCACACGAGGGCCCATCGGGGCATGTTAGCCCATGAAGAATGCATGCGAGAGAAATCACGTCCGTCACGTCGCTCGCCCACTTTCCCCTTCCGCGAATCCGCCGCCGTCGCTTGTCGTCGCGTGCCCGTCCGGCTGCACGCGGCTGCGACCACTCTCTCATCCCAGCCTTGGCCTTCGTCCTCTGCCTCGTCCCGCAGCGGCTGTCGTCCTCGTCGTCAGTCCCGGCGCCGTCCTCGCGGCTCCACCTGCGTCCCAGCGCGGCCCTCTGCCTCGCCTCATCACGCAGCGCAGCGCGTACGTGCGGCGTCAGATCCTCCGTATCGCCCCGCGCCCAGCGCGTCCTCGCCCTCGGTAGGCCCGTCCTCGATCCTCACCGTCCGAGGCGACCACCACCCGGCACCAGCGTGCGTCCCAGCGCGCGTAGTCAGCTTCGTCGGCGCCCGGTGTACCCTAGTTCGGTATTTTTTTGGGAAATCACAGGAACGGAGCTAAAAAACCGATCACGAAATGCTCGATGCGAGAAGTCTCGAGGAACCCGTCGATCGCGAGTTTGCGAGAACGAATTATTGCAAGTGCCAGAAACCAAACCCGATCCGGTTCGGTAATACCGAGCGCCAGGTGACGGGTCCTCCAGCGGCGAAGGTGGGTACTGCTGGCAGCGATCAGGGGCAAAGCGAGGGGTAACGCGGCGTCCCAGTGCCCTCGAGAGCGCTTCGATGCGGCCGGCGCCGCGGATGTCATGATCCCCTCGAGCTTGACCCTCGTCGATTGGCAAAAAATCGCGGCAGCGCCGCGGAACAGCGGCGATCGCACCGGCGCCCGCATCCTCCAGAGTCCTCATCCCCCGGCCCGCTCGGTCCTCCCGCGGCCTCGGCATCCTGCGTCGCCGGAGATGTTGGCGGCCGGGTGCTCGGCGGCGACCTCACCGGATTGGGGGACGAGCGTCGACCTCGAGGCGACACTCCTTTCCGCCGCGCTCCTCGGCGGCGAAGTCTCGCCGGGACGCCTTCTACCGCCTCCGCCGCCATCGAGGAGCTTCGCTGGCGCGAGTTCGAGCGCCTTAGCCGCAGCGAAGTCACCGGCCGAAGCTTCGTTGATCGAGCTCAACAACATGCGGCGCTGACCGACCTGAGGAGACGGGCGGCGCCGTAGGCGAATGCAGGAGCACGGAAGCCCCTCAGCTCGACAACGCGCCCAGTGTGGCTCAGCGGTAGGCGGCAACCCATGAAGGGAAGGGCGCCATCATCGCCGACCCCGTTTGTCAGCGCGCCATCATCGTCGACCGAGCTCATCGTCGGGCTCGTCGCCATCAGCTCGGCTTCGCCAGCGTCTCGCCCGAGCTCGGGCAATGGGCTCAACGATAGCGGCATCGTTGAGCTCACCATCACGAGCTCGAGCGGGTCGATCGGGCCGGCCGCGTCCGGATCCTCGATCATTTCTCGGGAATGCCAGTTGCCGCCGCCTGCGAACACGATCGGAAGTCAACATATGTGGCCAACAATTCGCGACCTCGGACAACACGGGGAGGCAAAAGCTTACCGCGTGGCCACCCTCTTCTTCCTCTTCTTCTGCGCCTACGCTGCGGGAGCCCCGACGTCTCGTCGAAGTGCCCGGCCTTGCGCGTCGGGGGCTTGGCAGCCGGCGGTTGGGAGCTGAGGAAGCGCCGCCAGCTCGATGGCGCCCGCCGGCGCGGTAAGCTCGCCGGCCCGGCGAGTCCGTCCCTTGATTCGCGAGCATCGCCCGACGTCGGGCGCTCTGCTGCGGCTCGATGCGAGGTTCCACCCTCGACCTTTTGCTTTCGCCGCCGCCCGGCTGGGCGAACCCGCCCCCTCGTTCGGATGGGGGCCCATTTGGATCTTTGGCCGGCGGCATCGGCCTCGGGGAAGAGGGGGATAGGGCAGAAGGACTCCACCCGTCGACCTCTGAGCTCGAGCTCGTCACAAGACTCAAGACAGCGAAAGAGCGAACAAGGCGGTGCGGCGAGCACTTACCAATGCCTTGGTCTCCGGTTGGGAAGGATCTCGGGAGCTCGGCAACCTCTCCCCGTCCTCATCACTGCTTCATCCACCATTCTACGGTCGCGGTGAGCCGGGAGCGTTCGCCCGTCCCCACGAAGCGGGCGTCCTCCTCCTTCATCTCCCGGATACAGAGCTCGGCGAAGAGCACCCGACGCCTTGGAAGCGGGCCTGCGATGATGGCAGTTCACCGTCGGCCGGCGTCCCTTAAGCGCCTTTATCTTGCTCACCGCCCGTTGGCGTGATGTCATGCGGTCGCCGTGACCCACGAACTTTTCGCCCGGTGGCGAAGGTGTAAGCCGTGAAACGAGGGAAGAGGATGGGCGGTCGTTCTTGAGTAGTAACGATCCCTCCCTCCACCGGGGTTGGCCGGGCGGGAAGTCTGCTTCGGGGAAGGACTCCGCGGACCTTCCCGCGCGCAAGCTGGATAGATCAGCGGGTGATCGGGCGGGCCGCTTCCCTGCCGGCGGGGGTTGGATCTTACTTGTAGATGAAGTCCCGAAAAGCTCCAGTTAGGAGGATCGACCACCCGCCCTTGAGCATCATGAAGGCGAAGAAGCGGCGCCCGTTCCCCGTCAAGTCTTTGGGCTCACGGCGCCCGGATGCTGAGGGAGCCACGAAAAGTGCGTCGGCCGGGCCGCATCGAGCGGCGGCTTCGTGGAAAACCCGCGAAGCGGCCGGCGTAGCCAGGTCGGGTCGGAGTGGGGGGCCGTTGGAATGATCCACTCTCTTGTCGCCGTCGCGGATAAGGGGCGCGCCCGATAAAGAAATTTTGCATCTCTCGATCAACGCCTCGGTTGCCATCGATGGCGACCGGGGGCCATCTCGGCTTACGGGATGGGTCGCCGCCCGTGGCGGGGAGATGGGAGGTGGATCTACAAACAGCGGCTGCGCGATTGAACTCTTTCTTTCTCGGCGGGAGGCGGGAAGTGGGAAGGTGAATCCGCTCCCCTATCTCCCGCCTATTTATAGGGTCCGGCGTGGCGGAGCGTCGGGGTGAACGTAGGGAGGCCCACCAGTCACATCGCGCACCCAGCGGACAGCATAAGATCGGCCTAGCGTCTAACACTGGCGGGGAAGCAGAGCGGCAGCCTGCGGAAAAAGCGAACAGCGGTAAAAATCCCCAGCGGTAAGATCCCAGCGGCTATTTTTACCGGGGTGAAAATCCAAGAGCTTCGGCTCAGCGGTCGAATTGCGAGCTCTAAAAGCGAGCTTCGAAGCCGCGAGCTCTCGCCTATAGGAGTTCAAGGGCCCGCTCTACTCGAGGAAACTCGAGAGCGCCGAGGAGACACCACGGCGAGGGTGCCTTCGCGAAAGCGGCATCGGCGGCCGCCTTGAAGCTCTGAAAGGGGCTCGAGGGGGCTTTTGCTCGCTAGCAGCGTCCGGGTGGCTGAGGGGCCATGGTAGACTCGAGCTGACCTCACGGTGAGGAAGCACCTCACCCCGGGACATCGCGCGGGGCTCGAGAATCCGCGAGTCGAGCTCGAGGAACTTGAGGTCGGTCCACTAGCGAGACCACGAGCGAGCTTCGAGCTCGGGCCTCACTGGACTATCAGCGGCGGCTCAGCGAGCACTCGATCTCGGCTAGCGAGGCAAGATCGAGCTCGAGCTCCACCGCCCTGCCGAACAATGCGCCAAGAGGCAGGTCGATGAGCCCGCGGAAATTCTAAAAAGCCTCGCGAGAACCTCTTTTGTTCTCCAGCGGGCCTCGAGAAACTACACGCAGCGGAGTGCGTCCTTTCGCACGCACGAATAAACATCAAGCGCTTCGCGGCGCACCGTGGGAGGAGCCACCGCGCGAATAGCATCGCAGGAGAGACCTCCTCTCCCAAATGCTCGAGAGACTCTTGTGGGGGATCGATATTTGGGATACCCATAAGCAAGCACCCAACTCGCATCAACAAACCAAAATGACTCGGGACCTCAATTACTTTCGGACGTGGCAAGGCGAGGCGCCCACGCGGCACACAAAGTCTTCGATCGCGTTCGAGCTCTCCAAGCAAGAGGGCGAGCCTCCCAGTCTCGCTTTCGAGCTCCGCACCACGAGCTCTCGGATGAGGGTCCCCTTCCCGCTACGCTCGAGCTCTCCAGATGGCGAGCTCTCCAGAGTCCTCGCAGCGTTCGACCTCACTTTCGGGGACCTCTCTCGCCTCGCTTGAGCTCCCAGCGGCGAGCCCCTACGGCGGCGTCGCCAAGACCTCATCGCCCACCTTCTGAGGAAGCTGCGGGTACAAGAGTTGGTCAACCACTCCACGACAAGCTCAACAACTCTCGGCGACCACTTTGTAGCCCGCTGGAGTCGCGATGGTGAGAGAAGCGATCCGTCGATCACCTCATCATGCGCCCGTCGACTCCAACAACTCCTGCTACGATTACCCAGCGCAGACGCGTGCGGCGTACATCCCCATCCACGGTGTGAAGCGGCGCTATCTTTGAGAGAGCGCATTCCAACTACGATTGGAGGCAGGCGGCGCTACGCCCGCCCAAACCACGATTCCAGCGTGCGGCGACCAATTTCAACATCCGGAGTGCCGGAGTTAGGAGGGGTTCTCACCCGAGTAGCGAGCTGTCACGAGCTCTTTTCTCGTCTTCCATCACGTAAGCGTGTTTACGCCTCTTCAAGACCTCAACCAGAGCGAGCTCATATGTTCGCCCCTTGCGACTAAAAAGGGGGAGGCCGACCACGGGTTGAGCGGGTTCAATCCCGGCTTCATAACATCCATACGCACACCCACTCGATATTGGCACTAGCCTCGATCACGAGACTTGGGAGCCCTCTCCCTCTCTCGCCCCGGCTTGTACTAGCCCGGTATGAGCATTTGAGCTCCGGATAGTGATTACCCTTTGGACTGGGGTCGCGGCGATTTGCCCCGAACGGTATAAATCACGTGTCATTGTCTCTAGAGCTAGGCCATCGGGCACACATTAGCGGACATTCTTTGTGGCGGTGGTATTGAACCACGACACTATGTTTGGGAATTGAGTGATAAAAGAGAAAATCGGCCAGCGGGGGAAGACATCGGCATTGCGGCAGAAGAAGAAAGATCTTCTCACGCGGGTCGAGAAAAACCTAGAACCCTGCCCCACCGGACACCCCGGGTGAGAACCGGGGCGGACCCGAACCTTTGGCCATGGGGCGGCGGGGGCCGGGCGAACAACTAGCCATGGGACGGCGGAGGGATTTTTAACCACGGTTAGAAATTACGAAATTACGCTCCCATGGGGGAGTGAACCCACGATTGCCTAGCGGTTGGACTAGAGGCTCGTTGGTGGAATTGAGTGATAAGAAAAGGGAAATGGGATAGGGATTGGTGATGTCGACAACGAAACACACTCACCGCGCGGCGGGAGCATCTAACAAAGCATAGCGGGGGGCGTCGATGCGGATGTAGTAAGCCTGCTTTTCATTGGAATCAGCGCTAGTGGCGGCATGTGCATCGTGCGACGGTGGTCACCCGTGTAGCCAATTTAAGGGGCGGTAGAACATGGTTGTTTGGTTTCATGGCTAAGGCGGGGCATGGTAATTTTATTTTATCTTTTTAGGGAAAACCCTGCGGCATAGTTAAGATTCATGGTAACTACCCACGGGCCATGGCAAATCCTAAAAGCAGTGCACATCGGTTTTTCTAGAGCACAGCTAGGCCAAACCTCGGCTTTGCAGTGTCATCTACGGCACACCACCATCTCATCTCCATCCTCGACAAGCTTCTCATCTCCTGTATATATAGCTTTACCTTTCTTGTGCGCTCTCGTGCATCCTATTCTCCTTTACCATGTGAGTTCAACCATGATCATGAGTTGGTTGTCCACCTTGCCCACATGTGCGATTGCTTTCGAGTGTCTTTGAGCCACCACCTAAGGAGCACCTCATCCCTCAATTGGGCACCTCAGCGATCGGGCGTAGATGGCGGTTGGTATATCTTTGTAAAAAATGTGTGGCACCAAGCTCCCGGAGGAGGAGGGGCCCCTTGGTGAGCTCCTATAGCCACTTGAGATCTAGCAATATTGGGAAGCGAGAGCTTGTTCATGTGAAAAGCGGAGGTTTCCACATTTCGACACACCGATCTATGATAGAGTGTCAAAGCAATTCAAGAAGGGCTAATAGCATTAAACTAGTCTATCAAAAGAGCTATGAGTATATACTACATAAGTATCAACAATCGAGGGAAGTGGTCATACTTAAGCTTAATTTTGAAAGCTTTTGCTCTGAGTTGAGCACTCGCCATAATACAAATAATTACACACTTGGAGTGCGCGGGTAGATGGATTAAGTGGATGCATACCATATTGTCTTTAGTTTCACCAATTGTGTGCTCTTAAAATGGGATTCTAGAAATTCTTCAAATGCAAAGGGGAGTGAGGCAAGGTGGTCCTCTGTCTCCTTTAGTTTTTGTTTTAGATGCTAAATTACTTGAATTATAGTCAACGAGTTGGCTCCATGAATCTTTTGTGCAAGCCTCTACCGCAACTTGGTAAAGATTTCCCCATAATCAATATGTAGATGACACCCTTTTATTTCTTCAAAAGCTGATGCTAGACAATTAGTGTTTCTCAAAAGCTATGCCCCACAATCAACAAGATTGATTGTGAACTATAGAAAACTCATATGTATATTATTAATGTTTGTCATGAGAGAATGGAAATTCTTTTAAATACTTTTGTTGTGACAATGGAACAATGACTTTCACATACCTTGGGTATCACGCCAAGCCAAAAATTGAAGACCTTACTCCAAAGATGGATAGAGTTGAGAGAAGATTATTTGTTTGCTCCACATGGTAATCCTACGATGGAAGGCTTCAAATGAATAAACTTTTGCAATTACTCCTATCACAAATTATGCAATGTGTATCATTAAGTTGCCAATAGGGCAAGAATACAGTGTCCATGGAGGTGGAACTCTGGAGCGGAGAAGGGTGGTAATTTTGCATACCTAGCCAAGCTGTCATGTTACCTAAGGGAAATGGGGTCTTGGAATCATCAACCTCAGTTGCAAAATGATGCTCTACATTGATGAAACATTTAAGTAAATGTTATGATAAAGTAGACATCGCATGGGTTAGAATGATTTGGAACAAATATTATACAAACAAAATGCCATGTGCATCAAAGAGGTGGGATCTTTCTGGTGGAAAGATGTGTTGCTACTAAACATCTTATTTGGAGGCATTCCCAAATGTAATATATAGGTAGTGGAAAATCTATCATTTTGGACTGAAAATCCTATCACACAAATTCCGAGTCTTGCTTCTTTTTAAAGAACAGATGTAACTTAGTTTATGAAATCATGCAAGCTAAAGATCTTGACTCCTTCGTTTCTGTTTGAGGCATACACATCCAAAAATACTATTCATATGCTTTCAATGGAGTGGATGCACATTCAGTGTTCAAGATCATTTGGAAATCGATATACCCCATAATCAAGTTCTTTGCATAGTTAATTCTTGTGTACATGCTCAATACAAAGCACATGTGTTTCAAAGGAGACACATTCATGTGCAAGGCGGCCCATTTGCATCATGTGCAATTCTAGAACCTTGGAAACCATAGATCACCTTTTCTTTGAATATTCCCACCATACCTTGCTTCACCGAGGCAGCTTTGATAGTAGCATGGGCACTTTGGAAGCTACGGAATGACAAAGATTTTCAATGAAGAGATCAACCCCATCTACTTGGTTTTAAATTTTAAATGTCAAATGTCTTCTCCAATATGTAAGATTTAAAGATGACTTAAGGTCAGTTTTTGTGTTTGGCTGCATGCTTTTAGTTAAACCATTGTATTTATTCCTTGTACCTCTTAATTTTAATTAATGAAAGCTTAAAAGTCTAAATTTTCATTCGCCCTGGTTGTATTTATGTGATTTCGTATCAGCTAAACTTTTTTAAAAAATTAACTAATTTATAGGATTTCGTATCGGCTAAACTTTTAAAAATAACTAAGTCTTAAGAAAATATAACCAATCTATACCTACTAATAAAGAGAAAATTTCCGCCAAAATTTTCTTCCACCTGTTTTTCCTTTCACCCTTTTCCCTTCCACTTTGGTTCCTTCCGCTTTGTTTCTTTTTTATGTCGCTATATAAGCCCTTTTTTTTTTTTTTCTCTATCATGCATTACGTTTTCTATCCCAATCCCAAATAGACTAATCAAAGGCGTTTCCTATCTCAAATAGGAGATGAATCCAAATCAGAGCACAACAATCAATAATATAAGGCAATTATAGTTTCCTCAAATCCATAAATTCATTGCTACCTCAATAAGACCACGACTCCTCAAATCAAATAAAAAAAAAAATCATGGTTTATTCTTCCTCTATTTCTCTATTAAAACAACTGTGAAGGGGAGCCCTTGGTGGATGTGGATGATCCCACATATGCCTTGCGGATCTGAACATGGCAAAATCGGCGCCGTTGTCATCGGATCTGAGGGGCCGAAACCATGGAACATGTCAAAATCATGAGGAAAAAGAGTAGTAAAGAGATAAGCCACCAGAGGCGGCGTTCCATGCGGGATTGGGCCGGCGTTTTCTCAATACTGCTAACCGTTGCTTGCTCAATCCGGCTGGAGCACCAAGAACAACGTGGAAAGAAAGAGATTTTTCGCAAAGGAAGGAGAACAGACAATAGAAGAACGGTCGAGACACAGGCAGTGCATTCGGTGCTGCTGGGATGGACCTCGACCTCTTACGCAGATCAGCGCCCGCGACGGCGGCTTCGGCATCCGGCGTCGGCGACGCCAACCTCGGCGTCGGGTCAGGTGAGTCGGCAGCCTCGGCTGTCGGGCGAACTTCGACGAACAACAGGTTCATGGCCTAGAAACCATCATTCGGGATCTCAGCCTGCGCTAAAAATTCTTCCTTACGTCGGTGGCGACTCCTCTCGCTATACACGTGGTTTGGACTTGGGAAGCGGGCTCCGTTTGTGAAAAGAATTTGGCGAAAGGGGCCTTGAACTTGCTCACAAGCAGCAACAAAGGATAAAGGCTTCTGGAGGCCTCTCGTCGGCTTTTTATTGCGTTCATCTTTTTTTCATTTCTTTTTTTCATCGGTACAAAAACAAAAGGAAATTGTTACTAAATAATTCACATCATTTACATGAATTATCACCGTGCAATATACACTTAAGTTTCTTATTATGTTTACGATGCCAATTTCATATTTTTTTCAATGCTAAGTACATGTGTTTTTGGGGTGGATATAATATTCTCTTGTAGGGTTAATAATTTTATTGCACATATATATATTTAATAACTGACCTTGATATTTAATGAAATATGGTTGTGTCCCAGTTAAAATAAACAAAAATAGTTAACTTTAGTACCGGACTCCGTGCTTGGACTTATTAGCCCTGTGCTTATCAGTTACAATACGTTGTTTTCTCTCAAAAAAAATAGCATGAGGCAAATTATTATTATCCGCAAAGAGATGAATAGACAAATTTACATGCATATGTACTGGACAATAATTATGCG